>JANRGW010027151.1:0-22982 GCA_024733675.1 Psilopsiagon aymara | reverse complement strand
TGCTCTGAATCTCTTCTCTGCCCAACCTGTAGCTGTGCCTGGGATTGCTCCAACCCAGGTGTAGGACCTTGCACTTCACATGTTTAAACTTCATCAGGTTGGCATCAGCCCACCTCACAAGGGTGTAAAGGTCCCTCTGGAGGGCATTCCTTCCCTCCAGCGTATCAACCGAACCACCCAGATGGTGTCATCGGCAAACTTGCTGAGGGTGCACTCAATCCCACTGTCCATTTCACCAACAAAGATGTTGAACAAGATCAGTCCCAACATCAGTCTTTGAGGGACACCACTCACTACTGGTTTCCAGCTCCAAAACAGTTTGAAGTTTTTATTTTTAAAGCACCAAGAACAGAAGAACCTTAGTGAGCAGTTTTACTGTGCTATCTGGTTATAATAAAATCACGTATTATTATAAATAAATGAGTGTTCAATAAATATCTGTCTTTGGGAGAATCTGCTTTATGCTTTTCTATCAATCACATGATACTTAAGGGAATTATGGTTACAATAATTTACCCAACAGAAATCTTGAGGATTATTTTATGTATCTTCATTACTAAAGGAATCTTCAATCTAAAACTAAACATGGAATCTGAAATTAGACAAGCTCAGGAGATACGAAATGCAGGTTTCTAAAGAGAAGCAATGAGCACTGATTACAGGGTCTGTAATAATGTGATAACACTGAAAACATGGAGAGTAGAATTTGAATATTTAAAAATGTCCTCTTTTAACCCAAGTTAAGGGCATTCTTATATTGCATCTGGCCTGTGTTGTGGAGGTGATGGAAATGTTTCATGAATGCTGCAGGTTTTAGACTATGCATTTGTGCTCACAAACTGTTGACCAGGGATCTGAAAGCAGACTTGTTCTGTGAAGTCATATCTGCAGGGCAGATTTTTCTAAGTGCCTCAGTATCATTTTGCTGGGGTAATTGTGCCATTACCTTACTAGTGGGAAGGAACAGTCTTTGTGAAGGCCTAGTGATTCCAGTGTAAGCTTCTGCAGGCTCACAGAGCAGCCAGAAGTCTCTATGAGCAGTGCCTACCAGTGCAGATGCCAGTATTCTCAGTCAGCAGTCTTACCAAGTGAATTTAAAGCCTTTGTATAGTCTAATTCATTCAGCGGCATAAACCTGAGGTTTAATTTTTTATTTACTGTACTTTTATTTACTGGATTTTTTCCCAGGTGAATATTCTCCTTCACTTCCCCCTAATTTCCAAGGTTCCTTGACAATTTGCTGTCTTATTTTTTTGAATCACAGGGTTTCTCTATATAGTTTGAATCATAGGTGGCTGCACAGAACAGAGTGAACCTAACCTAGCTGGCATGGCTACAGTCAGTCTGAGGGGATTCTGATTCAGCAGGAGACAGTTATAAAAACATTTCTGAGGGAAACCATAGCGTTAGGCAATGCTGTCAAAACCAAGAAAAAGGAAGGGTGGAAGCGATCTCTTAAAAATAAAGTGCCTGACACTAGTCTTCGTTGAAACTGGAGTAAGTCAGGCTGTTGAAATGAGCAGTGATGACAGTATAAATAGGATCAGAAGCGAGTGCAGCATCTGACCTGGGAGGTGTCAGTGAGACCTGTGAGAGTCAGTTTTCACTCCTTTCACAACCAGCATAAGCTAAGGTGAGTTTTCTATGCCTAAATTCAGTTGCAGTGTGCAGAAAGAGTGCTGATTCCTGATTCCAGCCACATTCTGGTAGCTGTGCTTGTTAAATGTTGTGTTGCTAAACTTAAGTAAGCATCAGTAGAACACTTCCTGGAGAGGGCACCTTCTGGAGAGGAGTGCTGCCCAAGCAGTCCTGTGTGCCTCCACTTTCAAGCACTGAAAAGAAAACTAATTGCAAGACTGAGTATGGTTTTGGACTTTTTTGTTATGCTGCTTCTGTGATATGGAACTCTGACCACAGCCGATATCTAGCTCAAAATAATTCGATTTTAATAAAGGAAAGTTCAGGCAACCTGTCTCAGGAATATGAAATGTCATTAACAGCGTGTGAATAAATATATTAGAAAGCTTGGAGCTCAGAGGGGCAGCTCTCTCGTTTTTGTGTCATTGTCTGCATAAAAGAGTCAGGACATAAGTTTTAAAATGGGAATGTTTTTTGAATAAGTATGTTAAAAGTAGAAACCCAATCAGAATGCTTTTAGAAATCTACTGGGCTATCTTAACAATAGTTTTGGGGTTTTGTTTGTTTTTTTGTGATCATTTGTTAAATCAAACTAAGGTTTTGTAGTTCACTTGCTTATAGAGGTGACTTAAATACTGGAACAGGCCTTGTCACAGGGACCTTCTTTTTGGTTTTAGAGGCAGTAGAATCAGCTAGGAGTGAACAACTTGTATTCTTATATGTTACAGTGTCCCAGGGCTGCGTCAGTACAAGGAACTTTTTTTGAACCATGTCTGGAAATACTGAATAAATTTTTGAATACTCCTTCATTGTATTGTGTGTTCCTTCTATGAAAGAGACAGTGAAAAGGAAGAATATTTATCCCTGTGTTTTTTGTATTAATTGAATGTGTAGCTTTATTGCTTACAGAATAACTTTTTCCATAAATGTAGTTTAAATAGTTCTGTTAAATATTAAAAAGGCAGAGGCAAGGCATGAGTCAAACTGGGCTAAAAACTGGAATTAATATAATCACCACACCACACTCCATTATATACAAATTAGTGTAGTACATTCAAAAAGGGAAAATTACTCTCTTTTTTAGGAAATGGTCCCTGAATCTGGTGTTGATATACCTCACATCAATGATGTACATAACTTACTCACAGTATTCATAAGATCTCTGATAAGATAATTTTCCCTCAGAAGAACAATTGTGAAAGAATACTCTGGTCACTAGATAAATATTGGGATTGTCATTTGTTCAAACTAAAATGCTTTCAAACAATAAAGTCTCATCTTTTACTTTCTATTCACCTCTGTATGTGTTAAAATAGAAGAAACTTGCACTGAAATTTAGTACTTGCTCAGATAGGTATACAGCACAGTGCACCTAATAAAAAACATGGACATGTTTTTATGTCTTCACTGAGACAATTCTGTTCATCTTCATATTACTAATTAAAAGTGGCCTGGTATTTTTACTTCTTTTCTTTAGCATGGTGTGACCATAGTTGGGGAGTGAAGCCTGCAGGAACACAGACATTCTGGAAATCCATCTCATCATTCTGGAAATCCATACCTGATTGTAGGTATGTAAGATGTTACCTGCTGAAGTTTTGAGAAAATTTTGTTAGTTGATATAAACCATCTCACAGCAGACATTCTGAGATATATGTCCCTCACTAAAAACCCTTGGTGATCCACAAACCACACATGCTTTAGAAGCAAACAGCTGTAGCAGCTGGGAAATTGGCTGCTTTTTCTCTTTTAAAGGTATGTAACTGATCAGTATCGTTGTTTCCCACAACAGTGACTCAGAGCAGATGAAATATATTCACCTTGTTTCCTCTGCTATACACACAGAGTATATCAGCCCTCAAGACACCACAATATTTACAGGCTCATGCTCTTGTTAAGTGGACCATGCTGCCACATAGTGGAAGTCTGATACACTCTGTCTTCACTCATTTTGTTAAATTGTGCAAATATAAAGATGAAATAAAGGGTCTTGTTCATTTATGTAATAATTAATGGCACATTTACACTCGTAGCATATCACTGTTGATGTTTACTATTTGATCAAGTATGATGGATGCCTTGTGTTTGCAGATTCTGATTAGCATAATTTCATCACCAAGGGACCCATGAAAAGGTTCAATTATAGAGCAATCTCATTAATACCAGGGCTTGTTAAACTAATAGAAATAGACATCCCAACAGCACTGATACGTATACATGTGCTTGGAATATAATTAATGGAAAAGTAACCCATACCTGAAACAGGCTTGAATGACATGATTACATGATGTACTAGACTAACTGAGACAAACACTGTTAAGATATAGAGAATGTTTGTTAGATCTGCTCAGGGAAAATATGTCAGAAAAAATATAGGCAACTTTTCTTCCAAAATGTTAACCAAATAACAAAACATTTATCTTGTGTCTTTAAGTGATAGACAGTACCCCTTTTTTTACCTTTTGATGAAAACTACTTAACTCATTCTGTCCTTTGACAGGGTAGCAGAAGAAACAGTACCTTCTGCACCCTTTATTGTTGGCCTTTTGCTTTTTAAGCAGACATTTTTCTAAAGCTTGAAATGGGAGAATTTACCTCCACACAAGATAAGGAAATTTTCAGAAGCCCTACTTTTTGCAGGTGAATGTGGGTGGGCAGCCAGTTCTTCCCTTGGGAAAGCACAATTCACATTTTCCAGAAAGGAGAATAAAAAAACTACTGCAACTGGCACGTGTCTGTCATGCATGACAGGAAGGAATTTGAAGTCCAAGCAATGATGTTACTTTTGCAGATTTTCTAGTGACAGGCAAACCCTTTTTCTTGGTTTTTTTCAGAAGTTAAATGCATTAATACTGTGTGGGGAAAATATTTTCCCCAAAGATAATTTTTATGTGTCAAGACAATTAGAGTTCTTAGAATATTTTTCATTTCAAAAAAGATAGCTTGTATAATGATTGCCATCTTACCATTAATTTACAAATACACCTCATTTGTACTGTGTGATATACAACCTTATCAGAGCAATGGTGATGCAGACATTCTACTTCGAATAGCTCAATGCATTGACCACCTTGCATTGCCATTTGAGAGCTTAGCACCAACTCTCTTCCTTTCACTTGAACAGAGGACCTATTCTAAACACTCAGTATAAAACATTTTTGACAAATCATGGTGTTCTGACCAAATAGTTTACAAAAGATGCCCTGCCAGTTCTAATAGTACTGTATTATTATTAGAACCGTATGCTGCAAACTACTAACTGCATGGAAAAGGAGGTCCATCGCTTGCATGACACTTGAGTGGCAGCACATTTGGGGATAGGCAGTAGGAAAGGGTATTAAAATAATTTGGGGAGGCTGGATGTAAGTTACTTTCTTTTTCATAGTATGACACTAGAAAATTCTGAGCCCTTTTCCCTTACTTGCTCAAAAACTTGATAACTGTGAAGGATGTTTGGAAGCAGCTTGATTGTTATCTCTTTCTCTCATCCCCATAGGACATCCACCCATTTGATGTCCAGAGGACCAAGCTTTAATTTGTGAAATGGTGAACTTCTCACTGGCTAAGATCTTGTGTATTCAGAGAGAGCTTGTTCAGAATTCAGTAAAGTGTAAATTTGTTAGTTCCACCCAAAGAAGCCCTGAGAGCCTATTCTCATTTGACTTAGTTTATACTGCTTAGTACGGAGTTTCAAAAAAAACATGAAAAGCTACTCTCAGGCAAGAATAAGAGTGTCAACACAGTCATACATCTAAGAAAACTTTCTCTTTCAGGCAAAGTCTTGTGACACAAGAACTTTGGCTCTCCTTAGAGGAAAAACTTCCAGATTTTGACACAATTCTTCCCATTATTTCTCTAGTCCAAATGGCTTTAGTTCAGCCTTGCTAAAAAGCCAGAACTGATCTCTGCTCAAGAGAGCCATGACTAACTGTCATTTAATGTGAACCTGTTTGAAAAGCAGTGTTGGATGATCATCATAAACACAAGGATACAAGCTCTGAGCTCTGCCACTGCTATTCATGTGTCTTGTGTAAAGCTTATTTTCCCTGTCTTCCACTGATGATAATTCATATCCTTGGGCTAAAACCCTTCCTTACTATATATAGCAGCTTTAGGCGCCATTTAAAATAAAAATAAAAACAAGCAAACAAAAAAAAGAAGAAAAAAACCTAATCCCCTATGTAAGTCTAGGAATAATCACTCTTTAGCAGTAGGAATACTTTTCTGTATCACAGACTGTATGTAGTATTACTGGCTCTTTCAATGGGATTTTTTTCTTTGCTGACTTCAACTAAAATTTGGATTGTGCACTTTGTATGGTATCTGATGATCCTATGATCAAGCTCTTAATCAGTTAGAACTCATAAAATCCTTGCATGTCTGCAGAATGATGTAGAAATGGTAAACTGCAGCAGAGTGTGGAAATAAGTATTGTAAGCACGGACAGCTTCTGAGGCAAGAACTTTTTGGCAGCCATAACTAGCTCCAGTAAAATGGGTCCTGTGCAGAATACAATAACTCTCTAACAATTCATTGTTGAATCTCTCATTTCCTTTGTAGACCTAATTTTTGCTTAGATTAATTTTTATGCTGATGTGTATATGCGTGATTCCATCACATGATTTTATTAAATCTACAATGATGCATTTTTTATCGCTTCTGCTAGTCGATTTTTTCTGCAATTTTAAGCAAAATAACACAATTCGAAAATACTTGAAAGCTCATGAATGACTCATACTGTAGTTCAGTGAACACCATAAAATGTTCAGTGACTCAGAGTGAGTCCTAGCACAAACCAAAGGTCCAAAAAAGACCCTTTTGTTTACGATAAAGAGGTATAAAACCTGAAGACTTCTGAATCTTAAATGAGAAGGTTTTCCTGCTTTTGCAGTTGTCACTTGTCAAAATTCCAGCTAATCCCTGTTTGGATTTTTTAAGCAGTGTAATGCAACCTAATAATTTTATAATGGGAAACTGTGTTTGCTACATTAATTTCAATTTGTAATGTTGATTAGTTTCACGCAAGAGTGTAATGATCTGGAGTGGAGGAATATATGACACTGGAAACTGGAAATAGTTTCCAAAGCATAAAGCAGCTGTGTTACATAGGTTTTTAACTTAAAATTACAATAGCAGGGTAGCTCGCTTTCTCAGTGGTTCAGCTTTCATATTTTAAGCACCAAACCGTTTTATCCTCTAGGGCAAACAGATCCCTGCATAGTCCAATGATCATGTCTCTGTTTGAGTGACTTAAGTAGGAAATGACTTAGAATACCCTGATCAAGACCTGAGAATATCTAAGGAATGAAGTTTGCTCAGGCTTATTTTACATCTAAAAAAGGCACTTCTCTATAAATTATGCACACTAATGTCAGTTACATACATGGGTATCTTTATTAAACTTCATTATTCCTGACCTTCTTTTAATCTTATATCACTTTGCACTAGTGCACATCTATTGATGTGACTAAACCAACATCCATGCACGAGTGCCATAAAGGAAAGAAGAACCAGTCTGTTATCTTTAAAGGTTGTGTATTTACTTTTGAACTCAACGGTATTTTGAGGTGTGGCCTTTCACACGTGCAACTTTGATAGGTCATGTCCTTCTGAAATGATGTCATCACACTGCTTAGTAAGTCCAGAGACAATTCAGCTGGTGCTTCGGTGGTAACAACATTTGGTTTGTGCTAAGGTCTTGATAATGAAACAAAAAGGGTATTGAGAATCAGGAGGCTGTTTGTTCTGCCTTGGAAGTACCTTTGGAGATGAACAGGTACATCAAAGTATCTTTTTAAGAGATCTGAGCATAACACGGATTTGAAGATTTTGTTAGAGGACTGAGTTTGTGTTTAAATGTAGTCTCCAGAGCAGAGTGAAATGGTAGATATGAGACTAAGCAGGTATCACAGGAAAGTAGCACTATAATGACGTATCACTGCACCCAGTAGAGTCAGAAACATCAGCATAACAGAACAGGTATATTTCTTATGTGTAAATTTTTTTAGCTAAAAGATCAGCAGCCTTGCACAGATGACTTCTAAATGAATCCATAAGCATTGATACATTCCCTGCCAAGGTGCATTATCATTGATCACAACTGGGACTCATTGTTATTAAGGTTTCAACATTTGTATTAAAAAATCACCTTTGCATCATAAAAAGGCAGAGGGTTGATAGGCATTAAGAAAACAGCTGCATCATAACGAGCAGCCAAGAGCACAATGGGTGTCAATAGGAGGTAAAACTACTCCCGCTGAGACAAGTGAAGAAGAAAAATGAAACAGGAGGATTTGTTCCAGCAGCCCTGTCTAATTGTTTATTCCCTTCTCATTCCACCCTAGTCACTTAAGGGCTACGGCTTCTGTCATGTAACAGAAAAAACAAAGCTTGGGCTGCTTGGGGTTTCTCTCACTGTAAATGAGTGGAATTTGGGTGCTGGGAAGCTATGGACAGGGTGACGGCATGTTACCTTTTCCTGATTAGCTACAAGGCATTTACTTCAGATAAGTGCTGTGTGAGCGTATGACCTCATAAGTGGCCCCAACCAACACTAATACTCTACTTTAGAGAAGAGATTAGATTCCACTAATGGTGTCACAGCATGAAATAAGATGCAACATATTAACTGGGGGAGAGGGAGCAGAAGGTGGGAAAAAACTGGAGGGGGAAGGGAGAGACATAACAGTTGGAATGAAAAAGGGCAGCTTGAAGGTGCAAAAGAACCCAGTGATAGCATAGGATATCTGTAGCTCCTGGATATAAACAGATTTTGCAACCTTTTTTGTAGAAATAGACAAGGTAAACATTACGAATATTGACTTTCCTTCACTGCAGCTGGCACCTAAAAGTTTGAGTGTCTTGGCTGTGTTTGGCAAGTGCAGGAAAACCCATGCACACCCCTTGCTGTAGCTGGGCTCCAGCAAGTGACACAGGACTTGCCTACATCAGCAGGTCTCCGAGAGCTGCAGGCTGTCCAGTGTAACTCTTGGTGCCATTGGCAGCTGTGCCATTCTGGATTCATTATATTGGTTCTACAAGCAGAAAACTAGAAGTTTCATTCAAATGCAAGGTGACTTGGGCCTACTTCCCTCAGAGGCATGTTTCTCCTTCATGGTTATATCATAAGCTGCAGAACTGGTAGCACTGAAACTACTGTGTTTCTCGAGAACAAACCAGGCATTTCCCATAATTTGCAGTAGAATCTCTTACAACTATGAGATGCATTTCATAACTGAAACAAGCAAAACCAGTTTTAGTCAGAAGCTTGCTGTTAGGTGAAATATACCTGGTAAATTATTCTAACGCTGTTATCTACTTAACTGGGCAGAACTGGAGCAACTTTTAACAAATTGGTTAACAATATTTTCTTCAAGTATTCTCTGTTGATTCTAAACTTAGTGAAACCTGGCATGAGAATTTCTGCTCTAGTTTACAGGATTTCTAAATTTTTGGAGCTCATCACACTTGTGCTGACTGCATTTCCTTGCAGACTGAGGTTAAATGGTTAAGACATGCCTGTGCAAAATATTTTGGCCCTTGTCATTTCTCAGATTTTGCCATACTTCTCAAATGGGATCTAGCAAATGAACAGATCGAAAAAATACTGCTCCGATACCTACTCACTTTCAAGTCTGTGATACTCCCATTAGAATCTGCTGTGCATTGCATATTGTATTTGCCAGCTGTCTTAACCTCATGTTTAAGTGGGTAAGTAAATACTTGAACTAGAATCTAATTTGTACCAAAGAAATCTCAAAACATAGTAAGGAATTTTTCAAGTTGAGAAATATCTATGTGGTTTTGCAGTCTAAGCACAATTTAAAGTCCAGAAATAGCTTAACAAGCTAGCATGAGAGAATGTTTTTCTGAAAGATGTCTACTGATTTTACTGTTGTTTACAAGCTGAGAGCATGTGATTAACAATACCTTTGAATAATAGGGAATTCAAACTAGAAGACATGTTCATCTACTCTTGAAGCACTAAGATGTAATGGTACAATGTTGTTGATGATCTGGGGAGAAATCCAAGAGTGATCTGCCACTTCATAGACCTCATAGCAGCACTTCATAGACCTCATAGTAGGCTTCCAATATCTGAAGGGGGCCTATAAGGATGCTGGGGAGGGACTCTTCGTTAGGGACTGTAGTGATAGAACGATGGGAATGGGGTCAAACTTAAACAGGAACAGTTTAGATTGGATATGAGGAAAAAGTTCTTTACTGTAAGGGTGGTGAGGCACTGGAATGGGTTGCCCAGGGAAGCTGTGAATGCTGGTAGTGTTCAAGGCTGGGCTGGACAGAGCCTTGGGCGGCATGGTTTAGTGTGAGGTGTGGCAGGCGGGTTGGAACTGGATGATCCTAAGGTCCTTTCCAACCCTAACTGTTCTATGATTCTTTGATTCATCAGGTTGTTTTTTTCGGGGAGGTGATAAGTATAGGTGTAGACTAAAGCACAGATGCTGATTTTTATTCCCTTCTCCCTCAGATATACATATATATGTACACACACACACACGTATACAGGCATAGGTGTATGTATATGCACATGTTTACAGACGTATGTATAGCACTGTAAAGTGACAAATACATAAAGGTTCTTTTTAAGAAGAACATTTAGAGTTCTGAGTAATTTCAGAGTTGGTTCTGAGGCAGGGCATGGCCTAACACATCCCATGCCTACTCACATTCAATGAAAACTTTCATGGCTTTGGAAAGATTAATAGTTGAATCTTTGGTTGTTCTTTGCTTAGTAGCAAGGGGAAATTGGAATATACCCTCTGTGGAGATGATACCAGTCAGCCAGACTCCTTAGCCTAGAGAATTCACTTTTGTCTGAACAAAAAGTCATAATGTCAATTGAGGCTATCAAACTGTTTTTGTTAGGAAAATGTCTCCTCTACAGGAGGATTCTCCCATTCATTTCCACCTCAGTTAAAGAATCAGTGGTTTTCTGTAGCTATACGATTGAGAAATTGAGTGTGTTTAACAGTATACTCAAATGATCCTAATGAAACATGAGACAGTTTCACATGCCTACAACAGCTGTCATCTTGACTGATAAGTTTGCTTTAATGTATCTCATGCCTAGGCTTGGTAGGATTCATGGACTTGGCATACATAGGCTCAAATTCCCTAAGGAGTATATGTTGGTACCTGTACTTCTAGGGCAGAAATTAATACAGGGCTTCAATTTCCTTTGCCCTGTCACATGATTCATAAGGTATGAGCAAGAGAGAAAACAATCCAAGCTCAGTGATGCAAACCCCATTGAAGGACAGGGAGCTTTGGATTTGCATGGTCTAGTCCAGTTGCCTACGTACTTCATCCACTGATTCTCAGTGAAAAGAGGAAAAGAAAGCAGAACTGGTTTCTGCATCTGAACCAGAACTAGAATCCAGGGATTGCTCTGCAGAGTGTCACCTCTACCCAGGTACCGCCTGCTATCTTGTAGTCAGCCTTCTTCCAAGGAACATTAAGCAGCCTCAGGACAAGGTGAGCAAGGACTGGATTTTGCCGCATCATGGGTAAATGCTCCAGCTACCAAACTGTGGTATAAAATAGAGTCAGGAGCACAGTGTGCTCTGGCAGAAGTTATATTCCACTGTAATCATAGTATTGCGTTCATCAGAGAGAAGGGCTTTCAGAAGTGCCTTGTCTTCAGTATATTCCCAGGAGGTTTGGTGGTCCACAGGTTAGGGCAGTTAGTGCTCTGTGTTCAACACACTGAAGTGTGGCATAGCAGCTAGGGGCAGTTTTAGAAGGCATCTGCTACTCAGTACTGTTTTCTCCTTACAGATTTTTTATCATGATTCTCTATGCTTTTATAGGAAAGGATGCTTCTCAAAGCTCTCTGCTGACTTCATAGAATCATAGAATAGTTTGGGTTAGAAAGGACCCTAAGATCATCTACTTCCAACCCTCTTGCCATGGGCAGGGAACTCCCCTGCCATGGGTCCTCTGGTCATGCTGCTTTTGATGCAGCCCAGGATATGGTTGGCTTTCTGGGCTGCAAGTGCACACTGCCAGCTGACGTTTATTTTCTCATCAACCAACACCCCCAAGTCTTTCTCCACAGGGCTGCCCTGAATCTCTTCTCTGCCCAACCTGTAGCTGTGCCTGGAATTGCTCTGACCGAGGTGTAGGACCTCGCACTTTGCATTGTTGAACTTCATGAGGTTGTCATTGACCCACCTCTCAAATGTATCAAGGTCCCTCTGGATGGCATCTCTTCCTCCAGTGTATCAACCAAACCACCCAGCTTGGTGTCATCAGCAAACTTGCTGAGGGTGCATTCAATCCTACTCTCCATGTCGCTGACAAAGATGTTGAATAAGATCAGTCCCAACACTGATCCTTGGGGACCACTCATTATCCGTCTCCGTTTACACATTTTGCCATTGACCACAGCTCTCTGTCTGCAGCCATTCAGCCACTTCTTTATCCGCCAGGTGGTCCATCCATCAAATCCATGTCTCTCCAGTTTAGAGAAAAGTATGTCCTGAGTGACAGTGTCAAATGCTTTGCACAAGTCCAGGTAGGTGATGTCAACTACTTTCCCCCTATCCATCAATCCTGTAGCCCCATCATACAAGCCACAGAATTGGTCAGGCAGGATTTCCCCTTAGTGAGGCCATGCTGGCTGTCACCCACCACCTTGTTAATTTTCATATGCTTTAGCACTGTTTCCTGGAGAATCTGCTCCATGATCCTGGCAGGCACAGAGGTGAGACTGACTGATCTGTAGTTTCCTGGGCCATACATTTTCCCCTTCTTGAAAATGTGGGTTATATTTCCCTTTTTCCAGTCGTCGAGAACTTCACCTGACTGCTATGATTTTTCAAATATGATGGACAGTGTCTTAGCATCTTCATTCACCAGCTCCTTCAGGACCTGCGGATGGATTTCATCAGGTCCATGGACTTGTGTACATTCAGGTTCCTAAGATGGTCTTGAACCTGATCCTCTCCTACAGTGGGCCCAGGGTCTTCATTCTCACAGTCCCTGCATCTGCCTTCCAAGACTTGAGCAGCGTGGTCAGAGCACTTTCCAATATAGATGTGTTGCCCTGTGAAGGCAATGAATATGACTGTCTCTGAAGTCACTATACTGTTGTTTGTGTGCCAGCTTTTCTAACAAGGTGGCAGTGCAATACTGGAGCAAAGTCTGGGGTGGGGGTTCCCAGCTTTCGCTGATCTGTGTGACCTTGAGTAGCACCTTTAGACTCTGATTCACTGTCTTTGCTAAGTTGAGATGATGTTTCACAGTTCCTGTACAAAATCCAATTTCATATGAGACAAATCAACTCATGTTTTATGATATGAAATACAGCATAGACAGCACATCTTGCACATAGTTTTCAGTCTCAGGAAGACATTGCACGAGCAGTGTGTCAAAACTTAATTTTACTCCTACTGCTATAGATTTTAACCACATTTGGCTTTCTTTGAGGGACTGGAAAACTAAGTCTTGCTGTAGTTAAAATACTGATTTCACTGTCTTCTAATTTTCTTCTTGGCAATGCTATTAAACAAGTAATTAAATGAAAAGCATGAGTTGCAACTTCTATGGCAGATGAAGAAAGAAGGCTCTCTACATGCAATTTGTAAGCTTTATGTATTTCTAATTCAAATTTCATAAAGCCACAGAATTAGAGCATCATTCCTGTGGGATACACCATTCCTTATTGAAACTCCATTCAATATATCTGCTGATAAGAGCTGATCACTGCTCCCAAGACTATTTGAAACACTCTGGCCACTGACCTCAGTTGTTACCACCCTCATTTCCCAATATGCCACAGATTTGTACTTACACTCTCTCTGGGAGCTGTTGAAGCTGCGGGAAGCTGGACGTGACATTGGCTATGATCCCAGTGCCCTCACAAATGACCCCAATCAGCTTCAATACAATTCTCATGATACCCACAGTGTTTCCAGATGGAAAGAGAAAAATAAATGTTACCAGCACAGTCCAAATGGGAAAGGGTTAGTTTTTTCCATAGACAGTCTCTGATGGTGATATACAGGAATTATTAATTCATCTTTTTGTATCAGGATATTTTTATTTATTAAAGCATGGGAAATGTAACAGGCTTACTTTGATTGTCAGAGTCCTTTTTTCCTTTTTAAATGGGAAATAATACTAAAAGAATTATCCTTTATTTTTAATGCTACATTTACTCCTTATCTGATCTCATGGTTTATGATATGGAAGAAATTGGTCATTAAATCTATAGCTAACTTGTGCCTAATAATGTATAGTTTCAGCTAAGCTAAAATGATAGTTGTATTAGATGTGACTCCAAGTCACAAGTCAGGTACTAACGAACAGTATCTTCTCTCTAAAAACAGCTAGATGAGGCAATAGAGGCACCTTTTAATAACATAGATAAGAATACTTCATGGTGATTTTAACTATTTTGCAACACCTTTTTATGTACTTAAAAGAAACCCAAACCCCTCTGCAGAAATCAGTCAGACATATTCTGCATTTGCATTAGTGCTCATGAGTTTTCATTTGGCCTTCAGGATGTAGATGTGCCTGGACTTATTCTGTAATCTGCCATGACTAAGAGAAAGTTTTTGAATAAATCTATAAAAAATAACATCTTTGATTTCTCATTAAATGTAATAGCAACTTTTAGAGCTCTTGAGCTTTATAAGCATTTTGATTTCCACTTTTTTCCATCTTTAGAGGCAAAAGAGAATAAAAGTAAAACATGATTAATTTCTTAAAATCGATGTTTCCTGCCTCTTTTGACAAGGAAATATTTATCATTGTACTTCTAGTAAAATGTGCTTCTCAGTTAGCTATTTGAAGTACCCCGAAAGAATGTCATGTGAGGTGTCTAGATAGTGCTCAACTGCCACCATTATGATTTCATCTGAAGAAAACTTTGACTCAAGCAATCTGTGCAGATTGAGAATGGGATTTTTACCCATCTCTCCTGATACCCCTAGCTTTTGGAATATCTTATTAGAAGATGAATACTGCATTATGTCAGACAGGTTGAGGAAGATAAAACCCATATAACATCACATTGTTGTGAGGAATATGTGAACAGACTTGAACTTCTCACATTCACTCTGCAAAACTCTTTCTTTATGTCATGATAGATTGGAAAGTTTGGATAGAGATACGTTGTGCTGGTAGCATGTACATCTACATACACCAGCCTTTTCATTAACAGGAGTGTTCTCATCAGCACCAATCCCATCCCTGATGTGATGGAACACTTTTGAGGGCTTTATTAGGATATCTTTGCTCCATATAAATTTAATCTTTGCCTTGTCTGCTAGGATTACCAAGAATGTCTTGAACTGGTAAAAACTGTAGCAAATTGTTCATCTAATTACCTACAATTTTTAATCAGCTGAGCTAATATCAAACATGTTTTATAAATATACTAACAGCACCTTCAGAACCAATTTGGTTTATAGGTAGTAATTAAAATAAATATTTAATCTGTCATTGCACAAATAGTGCCTGGCTGAGCATAATATAACTGTGTTAATCATCCCAAAACCATGACGTAAGTAACTAATCAGCTCAAAAACTAAAGCTGCTTTGACTTCCCTGTAAATTATGTAGTAACAATCTCACTGACATCTTTCCAGACACTCTTTTCCTCCTTACTGTCTTAGTAAATGTTGTGGACACAATGAGAGATTGACTCTTCTTGATACTGATGAGAGCAGATATGGGTGAAGATTTTCTTTGATTTGCTGCATTCAAAGTTCCATTAGAGATAGCAATTTTGGGAGGTGTTAAAGGAGCAGAGCTTCTTGATGGTCACTCAGTTTGTTGTGTTCAGCCTTAGTAGGATAAATAAGGTAGGCAGCAACTGAAAAAAAAAAGCAGCTGTACATTTTCCTTGGTCCAGCGTAGGACCTTCAGTTGCAAGTATGCATTCTCTTCTATTAAGGCAAAGGATTCTTGTTATGTATTTCTCTTTGTGACAGATCTTGAAGTTTTGGCCTATTTCTCTAATTGAAATAACCTCTGCTAAAGAATCTTTGTTGACTAAATGAATTTTCAGTTCAGTTTACAGTTGTAGAGATGCACTGCCGAGTCAAAGCTGTATGCCAGCTAGATAGTTTACTGATTAAATGTTTAGTGCCTGAGTTCAGACATAGCTGTGCACATGTAATTCATACATACAGGTCTCTCTGTTAAATAAGACTAAGGTTTAAAAGTTTTCAGGATCAGGACCTGAAATGAACGCTTCTGCCCTGCTCCTACTCTTCTAGCCCTAAACCTGTGATCCATGAAATAAACAATGTGCTGAACTATGGAAAACTGTCATCATCACCTCACTTTTTATTTAATAACAATCAGGTATTTTTACTGCCAAATACATGCTGAGATTTTGATGGCATTTATACGACATGCAATGGCCAGTAAGATTAATCACAAATCTGTGTTCTTTAAAGATACCCATGAGGATAGACTTCTGTGTCTGCTTTCTGTGTAAAGATAGCTTTCCCAACTGAAATTCACCTCACTGCATGTTCTTGAAAACCTTTCACTTTTAACATACCTTAATAAAAATGCTTTCACTGACAGTGAAAAATTGAGTCTATCAATGTGTTACCTGCCCACATTTCCATTGCTACCATCTAGACTTCAGAGAACCACTACGCTCAGCAAGAGACAATGATGGTATTAGAGCCTGACAAGGGTGTGTTGAAATATTTTGGCATAGATTGCACAAATTCTCTTATATGTTTTATCTTTTAGAACGGGGCTTGCAATAGAGATAATTAAAAAGTGCTGGCTAAAAGGGCATAACAGGGAAAAGTCTGAGAGCAAAGAGAGCAGAAATTATGAGTGACCCGAAGATAGACAGTTGTGTTCCTATTGAGGATAAAAGAAGCAACAAGTCCACCACCAGAACCAAACAGGTTACAGTTCAGATGGTGTTTCTAAAGGACTAAGAAAGGTAAATCAATCTTCACCTCAGATGTGGCAACTTTTAATAGCTCTGCCAGGGATGTCAGCAGTGCTACCATCTGGCTGCATTATAGTTATGTGGTTCATTTCAAGCACTTCAAGCTGTGTAGTGTTCTACAGTTGCAATGGTAAAAGTCCTAAAAATGGGCAAATCATTTTCTTCACAATATCCTGCTTAAATGGGAGCTGCCTGGTCACTCCTTCAGAAAGAAACAATTCTCCTGCAAGCACTTTTACAAGCAAGCTCCCAGACTCCATCGTGCCTGTTCAGTAGAAATGAACTTGAGTGTATTAAGGTTTCACTAAAGGTACTTGCATGGAATGCTAGATGAAAATGCTGGATATAGCCCATAGGCATACAGTCAGATAAAGCTATCTTTTTTGTCCTACTCCCTCAAAAAGGATACTACTTTATTGCAGTCTAAATCTTAAACATGTAACTTTGGGAAATACTTCAGAAGAATGAGGTTTTTGCTTCAGTGTATCAGTGCAGAAGGGGATGAGGAGAAGGAAATTGGAACATTGTTAAGCTAGGAGGACCTACCACTTCTGGTCATCTTTTGAGCTACCACTGGTTTGGGTAGCTGCTTAGCATACAGAAGATGTGAATTCAGAAATTGAGCAATACAGGGAACTGTAGTTGGATCTCCAAATCCTTGAGCGTTTTTTTAAATCACCACAGTCTTGACTATTGCAGTGTGAGCCTGAATCTTCTTGTGCCCGAGGCATCAGAATTACAATCCTTAGTCAGCAGCAGTTTACAGCTCTGACTTCACTGCACAGATCAAGTGGGTGGAGTTTGGTACCCATCCTCTTTACGGTCCATGCACACACTCCAGGATTCAAAAGCTCCATGGTGTGAAGCACCTATTTTCAGAATAAGTAACCTCTGTAATGCCAGAGGGAAAGCTTGTGTATGACTCTCACTGCATAGCCTGAATTACTGTCTTAACTCACAGTGAGTTATAGCAGTGATGTATTTAGAGCCGGCTTGGCCTTTTGAAATGAAAATAATAGTCAAGTAATAATTAGGTGCATTTGAGCCTGTGTGAGAATAGCCAAATGTTGAGTCTGTTTTTCCAAAACTGAAGGTCTGCTGTGTACATTACAGTACTGTTTAATAGTGCACACACAATAGTCATCTAGCTTAGCCAGGCACCAGTGCTGAGTCAAGTGTGCACTCCAAGTCCTTGCTTCCTTTCTCATGGCTCTCTTGCCTTTGAAGTTAAGCTGCAGCATGCTCAGCTGTGCTCAGCAGGAGGGCTGGAGGTTTGAATATTCAGATTTCATCTCTGTTTATAGAGGAGGCTTTTGAGATGTAGGAATTCTGTTACATTGTCCAGTGTCTGGGGGAAGGGTTGCAGAGGTTGTTAATGGGTCCCGAGGAGCTTCAACCATTATGCTAACCACTCTAGTCCCCTTCTGCTCATACCAGATATTAATGGCCACATGGACCTAGATGCATGATATCAGCTACTCCTAACAGGCCTTTTTAATTGTGACTCTGATTTTATTTCTGGTGTTTCATAGTGGCTGCATGCCTCACCAGGCAATATTTAGTCTATTCAGTTTAATTAGTGTTGGTTTAATGTTGGTTTTGGTGTACTCTGCAGTAGCTGACTCACACATGAAGTCTCTTTGGTTTCAGTAAGGAAAAAAGTATGAAATTTGATATTTAACATGGAAGCCATAGGTTTTCTAAGCCCCATGTGCTTCTTAACCGCATGTAGTATTCCCATGTAGACATGTGTGTAATAGCCCAATTAATGAGTGCCCAGGAAGGGAAAGCAGAGGAGTGCCTGCTTGCCCTGTCATTTCATTCCAATTCCAAATAGGAAGAAAAGATCTAGTATATTCATATAAATGAATCAGGAGGAAACTGTTTAAGCATGTCAAAGTAGAAGTCTGCAAACTTGTATAATCCAGAAAGCTGCTGCAAAACTGTCATGAGATGTGTCACAGTAGGTAGTAGGATTGAGGCTGCTGCTTCTGATAGAAGTGATGTGTACCTGTACACAAAGTATGCTGTGGTAAAAGAATGCATCCCTGTCTTGCTTGTTTCCTGGAGGGCCCCTTTTTCCCATTACAGAAAGCTGAGCAGCTTTCAAGCAGTTAGTGCAGAGCTATGTGCACAGCCAGAGAAAAGGCAGGCTTGCCAACCAGCTTGCTATCTGTCTATAGAGAATGTCACTCTTTACAGTGTATCTGGGGAGGACCTGTGACACATTTCTGTCTCTGGCCCCCATGGCAAGCTGTAGTCCTCTCCACAGTTATTCCTGACTTTTTCCCTGTCTTGTGGGTAGTTGTTCCCCATTCTTTATCAAGCACCGATAAAATGAGTGAGAAGAAAAGGGAATATTGAACTGGATGAGCTGGTTTAGCACTGGATAATTCTAGGGTCCATGCAGCATAATTAAAAGTCAATATGCTCTGTGTTACTTAAGGTCACTTTGTGTATTTGAAGTTGCACCTAAGACTTCCCCTGCTCAGGAAGAAGTAAAGTGTTATAAAAGACTGAACAGACCTATCTACCTCTTCCTAGAAACCCACTTTAGTTTCTGCAAATCATAGGCACTACCCATTAGGAAATGCTGCACAGAGCTACATACAGTTACAGTGCTATACAGAGCAATTTAATATATTTGCATAGGGTGTATGCTAGTCTCTGTGCCTTTTCTTGCCACTTCTGCTTTATCGTATCCAAAATTATTAAGCAACCTAATGGAGAAGCTGCAAGACAGGTGCCATTTACTAAACATTACAATAATGTAGCTTCAGTGTCTCTCAGAGGGGGCTTATACTGAGCCAAGTATGAAGCAAGCACCTGCTATTAAAAGTAACACATTAAAGCAGGATTCCATCAAATTGCTTCTTGGTTCTTTTAATATTTATAAAAATGCATCTCTTGAGGCAGAAGGGATAGCAATGAAAGGAAGGACAACTAACATCCGCATCTTCTCCATGTGATTAGAGTATTTGCATCAAATACTTTATTATGAAGGCTGCAGAACAAGAAAAGCACATTCAGCGTCGTATGTTATGGCACAATCCCTCTCTGGTGGAGCAAACAATGGGACCATTATACAAGCTGACATATTTTTTGTTTCTAATATATTCTGCTTCTTTGTGTTTGTGCGTGCTTAAATAGCAGGCACAGATGTACTGTTTCCAAAGGTCTTTGACTTGTCATGAGAATACTGTCTTTACCAGTAAAATAAATTGATTACTAGTGACAATGTTAACTATTATACAAAGAACACAGCTCTGGTGGGCTTTGTTAGATTTTAAAGAAAAGGTGGTTATTTCTTCCTTATGACAGTTTGAAAGGTTTGCCATGTGGATATGGAAAGATTTTACTCATGAATATTCAGAGGTATGGCAACAGGCCGGGTAGCCAGATCTTTAAATTGACCATTGGCTGTGATTGAGGAAGAAGACAAAATAAAACATGAGACAAACACAAAATACACAAAATCATTGTGGGAGGTCCTTGTTAAAATATTCAGTGGTAGGAATATTATGAAATATCAGCTTTGGAGTATAATATCTGATTGATAACATAATTACAGGGAAAACAGTGCCAACTGGGATGATGCACAGTGCATCAAGATCATGGTAAGTAATTAAGCTTAGAGATGATTACTTTGTGCTGTGCTCTTTAGCCCTCTGAACAGTGGCATCAGGAAACTGATCTATGACACAAGGCAATACACTTTTCTTATCAAGATGTGTTGCAATTTTTCTGGGAAACATTATAATTTGTTGAAAAAAAAACAGCAGCCATACCTGCAACCCGTACAGGTGTTGCAGCATGTTATAGGGCAGAGAAACTAATGGAAGAACAGAGTGGGAAAAAACAACATCCACAAAATATTGACTTGTTATTTTACAGTACCCTTTCAGATTTTTTTCCTTTTATGATGTAAAAAATCAGAAAAGACACACACAGGGCAATGTTTTTGCTAGAACCTTTACATTTGTGCAGGTTTCTGCTGTGAAACATACTTAGAAAGTTCTCCTTCCACAGATCTCATGTTCAAATAATTTGGGATCTTTTCCAATCTAATTTAAACTGCTACAAATATTTTGTGTAATGGGTTTGGAAACTATCCATTTACTCCCCCTAGAAAATGCTATGAGTTCTCCCTTGATTGCATTTCATATCATGCTGCTAAGCACCAATTTAGAACAGAAATCAGGCTCCTTGTTGATTGCAGTTCAATTCATGCTGCTAAATACTAGGTCTCTGATCAGCAAGATTCTGCTATACAGGCTGTGACCTGGGCCTCCCAAAGGCATGGGTACTAATTTTTACAGAGGTTGCATTACTAAAATTAGATCCAGCCTATCAAATCCTAATTAAGGATGCAGTTCTTATTTGATCATACAGCAAACCTTCCCATTTTTATTTCGATGTTTTTCAGTGATTCATATAGCATTAATGACACCCATGTGCTGCTTTGGTACAAGTAATTGTCTCTCTTTTAAATCATTAACCCTTGTTCAAATGTCTATGACATTTATTGCACATCTATCTAATGCATCTATTAATGCATTTAATCTTCCTCCTAGTTAGAAGACTTTTCCCTAGTTTACTTCTTTCTTAGGTTACAAATGTTTTCATTTTCCTTACTGTTCAAAATGCTAGTAATTTGCAAAATTGATATTCAGGTCAGGGGCAAAGACACTTTCCTGAAATCTTGACTTTTTGGAGTACCTCGCTAATGAGGCATCTTTTTTTTTCCTGTTCTTGACTGTTGAATCCCTCCTCATGTCCCATAGTCATGCCTACCCCATTTCACATCAGCACTCTTGGATTTGATTCCTGTCATTGCCTTAAGCACCATTTTCCCCTACCTTGTTTGCTGCACAGCACTTGCTTTATAAGCTGCTTGTAGCATTCTGTGTGAGTGCTCTGCACCACCTGCTTGTAGTATACTCAGTTCTGAAAATAAGGTTACCAGTGATGTTTGCCTCTGTCCATCCCAGAAATCTCTAGGAGAGAGCATAGTATGTTCCTATATTCATTCTGTGATCGGTGGTGGAATATGATATATGGCAGAAGCTGCTAGCTGTGATTGCTTTCTTCTTGACAGAAATATGTTGTACATAAACAAACGACCACAGACCAGATATGTTTCAATTTCACAGCCTTGTCCACCTTCTGATAAGACAAAAATCAATGAATCACAGCATGCTAGTTCTGCAGAGAGTCTCAACATTATTTCAGCAAGATACTCTCCCTGAGACAGTGTAAAGCTTAATTTTTGAAAGCGTCAAGAATATGGAAGAGCACTGGGAGCTGTGATTCTTTGCTCCTTTTGAACCAAATTCTTACTCTATAAAAGCTTTATTATGCATAGCAGATGTTCCTGAAAAATTGATATTTCAAATCTAGAAAAACATCCAAATTTATTACTTTATTAGGGTGTTTCATTTTTTGTTCATGTCACATGAGTAGGAGTGTGCATGGAGACCCCACCAACACTCATCACCTTTAGGAAAAGGTTTGATTATAAAATTTTTATAAGTAGATGGATCTTTTAAGGCAAATTATTAATCCAGTTCTTATTATTAATCTTGAACCTTCACTTCTCCCAGCCCCCTCTTCCATGTTGCTTTTAAAACTTCAAATGAATTTTATTGCATTTTTATTAGCCATAGAGAAAACTCCCTATGTTTTAGGAAGACTGGCCTTTTGTACTTCTTCCAGTTCTCTTCATCATCACCCTGTTATTCTGGTACTTATCCAGCCTTCCTTAAGTGTCCCTCCACCTGGTGGTTTTCTGATTTTCAAATTCAAATCAAGTAAATTCCTTCCCATGCTCCTGCCTTATTCCTAATCTGACTTCATATCTATATCTACCTTGTCTCCGTTGACTGATGCTCTTAAAACACAGAATATGGCATAAATAACAGTATCGGGTGACATGGTTTTTAGTGTGAGGTGTCCCTGCCCATAGCAGGGGATTGGAACTTGATGATCTTAAGGTCCTTTCCAATACTAACTCTTCCATGATTCTTTGATTCTATGATTTTATGATTCTATGATTCTATGATTCTATTCTTAAACAGGTATGCAGCCAAAGAAAGTAAAAAAATCTCTTTTTTGCAACTTTTCTGTACTACTTTTCTGATTAAAAAACTTGCTTTACTCTGTATGTTTTCAAATTGCTGAGGATTTATTATACAAAATGCAGAAAGCATCTTATAGAATCACAGAATCATAGAATCATAGGATAGTTAGGGTTGGAACAGACCTTAAGATTATCTAGTTCCAACACCCCAGCCAACATCTCCTACTAAAGCACGTCACCCAAGGCTATGTCCAACCTGGCCTTGAACACCACCACGGATGGAGCATTCACAACTTCCCTGGGCAACCCATT
>JANRGW010027148.1:0-17745 GCA_024733675.1 Psilopsiagon aymara | reverse complement strand
GCCCTGGAGCGTCACATTTCCAACCAGCCCTTCCCTGTTGGTGAGTACGAGGTCAAGCACGGCCCCTCTCCTTGTCATCTCCTCTATTACTTGCAGAAGGAAGATGTATTTCACACAGTCGAGGAACCTCCTGTATTGCCTTTGCCGGGCCGTACTGTCCCTCCAAGAGATATCAGGGTGGTTGAAGTCCCCCATGAGAACAAGGGCCTGCGAGCGTGAGTCTATTCCTATTTCTCTATAGAGCTCTTCATCCGCAGAGTCCTCTTGGTCGGGTGGTCTGTAACAGATCCCCACAATTAATGTCTCCCATCGCTGTTCTCCCTTTAACCCTGACCCACAAAGTCTCTGTCGAGTGCTCACCTGTCCCCAGACAGAGTTCCATACTCTCCAGCCTATCTCTAACTTAAATAGCAACTCCCCCTCCCCTCCTACCGAGCCTGTCTTTCCTAAAGGGCCTGTAACCTTCCATTCCAACACCCCAGTCATAGGAGCCATCCCAGCATGTTTCTGTGATGCACGCATCTCTAATTCTTCTTGTTTATTCCCCATGTTATGGGCGTTTGTATAGAGGCATCTGAGCTGGGCTCCAATTGAAGCCTCTTGGCCCTACTTTTAAGTTTGTCAAAGTCCATGTGGATTAAAGGGATGCTTGTTTTGACGTTCTGTGCATGTCAGATGCCTCCAAACATACACATGTAGTGTTGTATTGCGCATCTGGTGCATGGAAAGTCAAGAGCTGCTCAGCCTGCTTCCAATATTCTCACCAAAGTACTTTGCTCAAATGATGTAGAAAAGAGTCTGCAGACATGGCTGAGACTCCCTTGCCTCCAAACACAATTATTTCATTATTATTAATGCATTTTCCTGGGGAGAGTAATCAGGGTCAAGCCCCAGGCAAAGGAAGGAATTGTAGTGCCTGTCCCACAATCTCATTTACTAATTATCTGGATGTCTGTTACAGAGAGGAATGGCAGGACTTCCTCTTCCCTCTCTGAAAGTTTTATGTGTGTATTTAGCTCTTTATTTTCTCTCTGCCTTTTCTTGTTTCTCTCTGAAAACAAGACTTTACCTTTGGTGTCAACAGACTGTTTTGCTTGACGCAAAACTGCATCTTTGCCTTGGTAAAAAGAATGAACTAAAAAAAATGATCTTTTCATTAAAATCTCATCTCAAACTATATTTTTACATGATGAATTATTTGCCTATACCTACCTCTAATATTTTCTCTAATCCCAGGCTTTACCTTTCAATTTCTCATAGTTTCAAAAACACTGGGAATGCAATCCATTGCCATAACAATATTTAAAGATTTAATCTTAAAGCAAAATAACATGTGAGTATTAATCACTTTTCCTTAAAACTAAAATGCTACATTTTCTTCTACAACATTCTAAACAATAAGGCTCTGCCATCCAAAACAGGATTATAATCTGTGAGCAACATTCTTGAAATTATGTCTGCATACTTCAAAAAAATTAAAGCTATTTTTGGAGAGGCTCTATTTTCAGCAGTACAATGAAACCCTGAGCCCTCTTGCAACTTTAACAATTGTATGTTAATTCTTCAAAAGTTCTTGTAAACATTTTTATGGTTTTGTCAAGCAATTAAAATATTATTTTATGAAATAGACTTTGTCATTAACTAAAAAAAATAAATAAGAAGATATTTACATTTAATATTATTTTTCTCTTGTTTCACTTAGTAATGAGATGGCTTTACAAACAGTATTCCTCCCCAAACTAAATACAGAATCTAGATATGATTTTGCTACCAAGCTCTTTAAGATTCATGATGGGGTTTATAAAACAGAAGAAAATACTCCTGCTAACCACCTTTCTGCTATCCCTCCCCAGAATGATGCTCCAGATAAATTCTATACCTTCAAAGACAGATGAATTCTCTGGAACCATTTGGAAGCACTGATCCCGTAAACAGAAGGTATATTTTCACTTTTACATGTAAAGCCTTTCAGTCTCCACAGGGTCTTGTTCACAAGTATGATAAAAGGCAAGTTGTGCATTGTATGTGGAGTTTATGGAGAATGCTTTTGTGATAAGAAAATCTTGATGGATTACTAATGAAGAGTGGTTGTACAATACTCTATACAACAGTAATTCTGTAAAATAAAACAGCAGCTGCTAAAATTGAGAATTCAAGGGCTAAAAGTTAAAAGTACACTGTAGTTTGTATTTGCAATAGAAAAGACATAATCTTAACAAAATAATATTAAATTGAAAAGCTTGGAGTGGGTTTTAAATGCAACTATTGTAGGGAATCTAGAAGGAGCTGATATTCTAAGACATTTTTTCATGCTTGGATCTTGAGCAGCTTGAAACTTTTGGTTTAGGATTAAAAACATCACCAAAATTTCTCATGTCTTTAGTCAGTAGAAGCCTGACACAAATACTTTCAAAGAGAAATAAATGTAATGGTTTTAGAAGTATTTAATTAATTTACTCATCAACAGTACCTTGAAGGAAAGTATTACCTTCCAGGAAATGACAGGTTTTGATCAAATCCATACCCCTCAAACACTCTCCCTGTTTAGATGTGTCCTTGGGAATTGTAAGTGGTTTGAAATGTTAGAAAGGTTTTGCTGGCGATGCCAACTAAAGGAAACAAGGAATCCACTGCAATACAAGCAGAAGTCTGCTCCCACGAGTTTTGAGAATTCAGTCAGAACCCAAGGAGAGTAAAGGAGATATGTGTAAAGACTAATAAATGCGCTAGAAAATCCTCTATCTTCACTTTTAGGAAAAAACATTCATCATTTTCAGAATATCTTGAAGAAAATGCATCTTTCATCCTTAAATCAAATCAACTTTTTTTGCGTTAGCTCCATTAAAATGATTCTCTCTCTTCTTATTCCAAGAGTCCTAACTGGATTTAGGTTAAGGAAGGCTTGTAAAGATTTCTGCCACACTTTCAACTATTTAGAAAGTTCTCAGCCCACATCTTAATCAAACTTTGAGAACATCTTGGTCCTTGCTTATTTGCTCAGGCCTCACTTATGAGGCCAAATCTAGGATCCAAATTTATGGCAGAAAGATCTAGAGTACATGAGATTGATACTTTTCATAGCTGATCCTCCTCTTTTTCACTTTTTTTACTTCCTCATGTGGCATATTATGCCTCCTCAACACATGAGATTGCGCTCTAGTAGAGTCAGTAGAAAATATTTTGGGATATAAAGCTTTGCCAATAAAGCAGTCGACCACACACCCCTTGACAACAAAAATCTTACGCATGCTTCAAGGTTTCCTAGTATTACACTATCCTAATCTGGTCAAAAGAGTCCCCACTGCAATGTCATAAATCCTGGATATTGAGCACTCACTGACTTGAGCCCATTGCTTTCTGCTTTGTATGTACCTCTAAGGCAAAAGCCCGTGTCAGTAGCCATAGTTGTCTACCAAGGACACCAAAGAGACTTTTCAAATATTTACAGAAAAAATTAAGCGTATTTTGAGAAAATAAAAATAAATTAATTTTAGGAACAAAACCCCATCAAGCCATATGCAGTGCAAGAGTTATTTGTATATCAAAGAAAGAGGTGTGTGTAAAATAATTAAAAATCAATTAAAAAAACAAGGTACTTTTTAAGTAATTACAAGGGATAAAAGTTAAAAGTGCATTACAGGTTGCTAGCAAATAGTTGATGTCATTTAGTATTGATATGTAAATAATTTTTAAAAGTAACTTTCTTTTCCAGTCAAAAAGCTTTCCTGATTATGCTCTGAAACTTAATGAAGTAGAGGAGCTACAAAGGCATTCCCCTCCCTCTATTGGCAAGTAGCAATCTATATTGTCTTTGACTGACAGGCAATGGTTTATATCTACATAATTTTAAGCCAATTCCTTATCTTGTCTTTTACATTATAAAAGCATGATTTTAGTTCTATAATTTCTCCCAAGAAAGATTGTATCAAACTAAATAGATACATGAAACAGAACAGGCAGACATAAGTTCTAAAACAAATACTAGGTAATTTGGGTTTACATTGAAATAACAGTCTAAGTTCAACATTAATCTTAAATATTTTATTAATTTTCTAGGTCCAGACTTTTTTATATTTTGAACTGGATGAAAATGTGTTCATAACCAATATACTTGTCACCCCTTTTATTTTCCTCTTTCCAAATTTTTTTGTAAATCCATAGCTGATTATGGCAGAAAGGACCCTGTAATCCTGGTTGTTAACAAAGCCATCAAGAGCCAGTAGTATACCCTCCTGGCAGAGAAGTGGCAGTGGGCTAGCTGATCTCTGGAGATCCCTTTCAACCCCTGCTGTTCTGTGATTCTGCAAATAAAAGTAATTCCCAGTGTCTGAGCACAACCAGTTGAGATTAATGTGTGTGCTTAATTATTTTGTTGCCTTAAAGGTCAACACAAAAAAAGTTTGAAATTGTGAGGAAAACACACATCAAATTGCAAATGATAGCTGTGAGTTAAGAGATATGGAGCTGACCTGCCTCCTTTTGTTTAAGGTCACACCGAAATGAGTAGATTAATGTTTGGCATTTAGTCAGGGTCAGCAGTATCCCTTGGGCTACAATATTCCTATATTTAATTTCCCATGTGATCCTAAGAGTGAGACGTTTGAACTGTAGTCCACCTCCCCTGCTTCCAAACCGATGACATTTCTGAACTCACATTTTTTGCTAAATCATATGGTAATTTTGTTTTTTTTTCTAAGGGAGGATTCATTCACATTTTTAAACAAAATGTAAGGGTTTTTTTTCTTATCAAGGAGAATATATGCAACTAGGACATTTTAAGTAATTAATCTCAGTATCTCCATCACTAGTAACAGCAAAACAGCAAGTTTTTAAGATTTTGCAGATCATCCCACTCAGAATAATCCTGTAACAAAGTCAACAGTACACTTTTCAAGGCGCCTAATCTGGATTATCAACAAAGTAAACCTCAGACCATTAGCACTGAGCATATTAGTATAAATCAATAACTCTCTGAGTAAAAAGATTCACTGCTCTGGATTACAAGTGCAGTAGACTGTGAACCATTCCAGCACCAGAAGAAACATTCAGATTCAGGTAGCACTGGTACTTCCATTACACAAAATTGCTTTGTCATTTTAATTTCTATGATATAAAGGACAGCAATTTTGAATTCAAAATCTCTCAATTTCTTTTCTTCAGTGTAGTCAGGTTAGCAAGACTGATAACACAGCCTCTAAAGTTGGGGCTCAATTTGTAAACTACCACCTATAAAAAGTTCATATTTTGTCTCCTCTAAGTGCTACCAAAGAACAGTTCACAAGACAGTAGCGCACACCATAAAATGTTTGTAACTTTATACGGATTACAGACATTATTTCATTCTTTTCCAGTATAGTATTAGTGCTTTGTCCTGTCCTAGTAATACTAAAAGAGTTGGGAGAATTAAAACGGAAACAGGACGAATCATATGAGTTTGTACCATAAGAACTTAAATGAGACCTCTTTTGTTTATTTATGAGGCTAAGGTCCAACCTGGCAACAATTTACCTGTATTATCTTTTTTTTTTTTTTTTTTGCAAATAAAAACGCTTCCACTTAGAAAAAAAATAATAAGATTTAATGAAAGAAATGATATCTAGAAAAATGAAGACTAAAAATAAATAATCATTGGCAGCAAGGATGTTAACCTTTAGAATGATTTAGAATGATTTACTAATATTGCAAACTTGATATCACCTGATATCTTAAGAACTAAATATTTTGCTCAAGCAAAAACTATAAGGTACAGAAAGTACCATATGCCAGTTTCATGGAAATTATATGCAAGATGACGGTAAGACTTTTCTGGCTGTCACATGCAACGCTAACTTGATTTGTTCTTGGCAATCCTCTATGATCACATGTTGAGATCCAGAATAGTACCTTGGTCTCAGCAGTATAATTCAGAAGGAACTTAAGGAACTAAGTTTGTGACAATAACAAAAAAAAAGTTACAATAACAAAGAAACCCAACCTGTTTAGGTTATCAAGAGGACATAACTGCTTAAATTGCGGTTATGCGTATGACAAGCATTTACACTGTCACTGAGCATCTACCTCTGGCCTCAGTGCCAATTCAGTAGGTAGGCTCAGTGCAAGATTAGCATGCAATGAAACCATTGAGCACAACACAATATGCACCAGTTGTACTTACATTAAAAAAAATTGAGCGGAAGTGTAGTACTAGTGACCTTTTATGTAATATCTTCATGATGAGATCCCCTACCCAGCAAGTGGGAGTACTAGGTCTTATCCACTCAGCTATTCAATAGGTTGTAAAATTTGTGCATGTGAACTTTAAAATAAAAAGCTTCTAATAGCTCTTAGTTATGCTTCTCCCTGAGGATTTCAAGTGACAAAACCAAGAAATTAAACAAGTAGGATGAAAAGGTATTTATATCAGAATGAATTAGAGTGCTTTTTTTCCTTTTCCCTGACTTCACCACATTGGGCTGAAACAGTTCTCACATCAAAACAATGTGAAGCAAGAATGGCTGACACTGGGACAGGAGGAGAAAGCAAGAGATCTGAGCACTGGCTGATTAGACAGATGGTATCTGCTCTCAGAATGCAGAAATCAAAAATACACCTTCAGATTATCCAAGCACCACGGCCTCCAGCACTGCCCATTTTCCCCGGTGCTGCCTAGAGACATTACATGTCAGTTGTACCTAGCGGCTAATGGTTAAAAAAGCCTGAGGAGAAGGGATAACACATAAACCCCAAGATACTATATTATAAAAGAGGAAGTCCTAACATTTAATCTTTACTCTTTCTTCTCTACTCTTTCAATTGCTCCATCTCTCATCCAACAAGAACTCCTGAAACAACCACTGCTAATATCTGAGATTCAAAATTTTAGCTATAAGGCACTGGGAGAGTTAGCTACAACTGATGTACTGCCCTTGTTTTTCAGTTTTATTTACATATACATGTCCACATATCAACATATGACCCAAACATCAAATTTTAGAAACAGCAGCATAACATTTGTGATGTTTATAGAGTCAATTCACTAACATGGATTTAGCAACAGAAGGAAAGATCGAAGTAATTTCTTTTTCAAGTAATACAGCCAATTTTGTTCGTCTGTACTGATTTTGGAAGGAAGCTATCATAATGTATAGTCTTACTGAAAACTTTCTGTGCCAATTTTCTGTAGTCTTTATTGATGAATATCTGAGATTTCTATCTCTGTTGAATTTAACAATACCTCCCTGTGGTAATACTTTATATTTTGACTTGATGTCCATAAAATGTCAAAAATTATATCTTTATATGCTTAATAACATCAATATTGTCCTTGACAAGAGACAACAAAAAACAAATGACACATAGCTGAACATCTCAAAGAGAAAAATACAGATATTAATAATTACAGGCATCCAGACTGCTTTATCTTGCTACAACTAGGATCAACTACATAAAGAAAGGAATGGGAAAAGAAGGAGGGCTGTCATTAAGTAAGTACCAGTCCAGTTTCTTTCTCCTTACTTATCTGTCTTATAGCTCCATTCACTACTTATTGTGCAACACGCAAATACAGAAAAGCTGTAATTTCTTTCCAGGTTTTTCTCTAATTGTCTCAGCAAGTAATCTTAGATTTGAATATTAAACCAAGGTAAAATAGTATATGCATTTGCCCTTCTTTAGGTCAACATACTACACCTAAGGTAAGCTTAAAATTGGAGCAAGCTAGACCTCACACTAGAAGTGCCCATTTGTCACACACAGATTAAAGGAATAAGGCCACACTGCTATGTCCCCAGTACTGATTTCAGCAGTTGTTACCTATAGTCATTGAATTAAATCCCCCCGCTAATGTAATATGTAGGCACTCTCGTCACACAAGTGGTCAGTAAACACCCTTACTGACACAGTGGGTTTTCATGAGCAGTCTTGATGGCACTGACCAGGTCCATAAGCCTTGGGCATTCAGTGATGGAGGGTCTTCCACCCTCACAGAGCAGAATGGGGGACACCCCTCACACATCTCAGTTTCTTTGGGTCCCCAGCCCTTGAGATCCTTATGCTGTTATAGGCCCTCAAAAATTCTCCCAAACCTGCTTAGAGTTCTCAGTCTTTTGCACATGATAAGCCCCTCCAGGATACTAAACTCAGGAAAAGAGCACATGCATTCGCATCTTCTAAAAGTCCAGTATGAGGTTGCAAAGCTCTTCATGGGTGTTAAATACTTACTTCCTTCCGGCTGAGCCTAGACAGTGTCATGTGATTCACTGGACTGGCCATCTGATTAACCAAACCGGTTAACTGGCAGGTGCACAACATATTTTCTTCCAGGCCAGATGCCTCTTTCTCATTGAAGGTTCTTGGAAGCAGTGGAGTTGATCTAGACTCTGAAGCAGATCTGAAGCAGGGAAACATTTTTGAGGTCTTACAAGTTAGATGCAGAGTTTCGAGTATCTAGATGTGAGTTCTTTATTAATGTTCATTTCCAGAGTACTCCTGCAAAATACACCTTATTCCCATAGAATGGGTTTCATGTGCTCATTTTGTTTTGGACTGAGATCAAGAGGTTAAAACTGCAGGCTTCAAGAAAGTGATTACTTCAGGCTGCTCAGTTAGAGAAGACCTGAAACTGACTTAATGAAATAATTAGAATTTTAGACAACTTTGTAGATATAAGGGAGAGTTCCCACTGGCCAAAAGAGGCAGCTGGTCAGCATTTCTGGAAGTCAAATAGCAGATATGCTGAGCTGGGTAATCAAAAAATGAAGAGCACAGTACTAGTAACCACCTATGAAAACTTTGGGTAACAGGTCTACCATTACATAGGAATTACGTTGAATCACTAGGAACATACTCCTGGATGGTCTACTGTTTTGTCCATAAAAACTATCATATAATCATAGCATGGTTAGGGTTGGAAAGGAGCTTAAGATCATCAAGTTCCAGCTTCACTGCTATGCTGCTCTAAGGTCTCCTTTGAGCCTTTTCTTCTCCAGACTGAACAGCCTGTCTTCGTATGGGAGGTGCTCCAGTCACCTGATCATCCTCATGGCCCTCCTCTGGACTTGCTCCAACAGCTCCATGTCCTTCGTATGTTGAAGGCCCCAGAGCTGCACACAGTACCCCAAGTGGAAAATATCTTTTCTCTTTGCCCTGTTTCCTTAAGGGGTCCGACATCATTCTTTATTGAATAGAAAAATGGGCAGAAAATGCAGGTTTAGAGTGAAGAGACTAAGAAAAGACTATGAGGAGCATGAAAGGAGCATAAGAGAAGATTAAAGAGAATATGCCTTCACAGAAAAATCAGATGAAATAAAGAGGGTTTCACATACAAGCTGTTTGACACTTGATTTAAAATAGTTTTTGAAATTATCCTGGAAGAATACATGGAAGAAAAAAATTAAATATATTAGGTATGCTGATATGAAATTACTTATTTGGTTTGTCTTGCTTTTTACCAGGCTGCAGTAGTGATAATTGACTTTTCCAAAACTTTTCTGTTTACCTTCTGAGTAAATAAGGGGAAAAAAGAGTATTGTCAAAGCTACATTCACTGCTTTCCTCATCCACTCCTTCCAGCGTCTGCAACAAATTAGATAGGAGTTAGAATCATTAAACTTTTAACCATAATACTTTGATGCACCTCCATAAAAGGTCTGTACTATACTCCCACAAGACAAGGATTTATGTGGATAATATAGAGCGTGATTAAATAATCACTAACAGTATTGTGATGCAAATAAGAGAAAGACACAAACAAGGGTTGATTAATCATAATCATAGAATATAGGATCTTCATTGTTAGCACAGCCAAGAATGAGAAACATATCTTCTCAGACAGCAGTATCATAGCACCATAGACATTTCAAAGACAGAGAGGGTATGACAAAGTAGAATGTATTTATGAATATTTGTCATAAGATTTGTTTTTAAAAAGCGTCCTTGCAAATGCATCCTTTAGAACAAACTACATCAGTCTTTTGATCTGTTTATTGGCACAAGAATATATAAACTGACAAAACTCACTCCTACACAGCTTGCCCAAAAGATGTTTCTTTCACAGCAGTAGTAGTCATATTTTTCTGGTCTTTCTACCAAAACCATCTCAAGCAGGATGAAATCAGGTAGACTCTTGGTACAAAATTTGTATGTCTCTGAAACTACCACTCCTTCTAATGTTGGGAGCCGCAGAGTTGAACACAGTACTTCAAAGTGGGGTCTCGCGAGAACAGTGTAGAGGGGTAGAATCACCTCCCTCAACCTGCTGGTCATGTTCCTTTTGATGCAGCCCAGCATATGGTTCACTTTCTAGGCTACAAATGCACACCTCCTGGCTCATACCCAGCTTTTCATCCATCAGTCCTTCTGATGGAACCAAGTCCTTCTCCAAGGTCTTTGATAGCTTGTGCAGCTATCAGAGATTAAAAATGCATGACTACCAGCTTTCTTAATCAGTGGTAACTACAAGAGTGCTGAAGCACAAAGTGGCAATTAAAACTTTTTTATAAGTAATATATAGTCATACCACTCCACAAGACAAACAACAGTGGACTGAAAGAACTCGGAAGATGTATATATGGCCAACTGCTAATAAAATCCAAAAAATATTGTTTTAAGGGAGAAAATGTTCCATTCTTGCTGTTAATTTGAGACAATTTTTTGTGGATACACTAGACAATGCAAGTAACAAAATTCAGTTTTACACCATCTCCAAGGAACAGGTGAGCACACTCATGACACTTTATCAGGAGAGCCAACAGACAAACTTCCAGCAGATGCACACTGGTTTTCACTGTTGACAGATCTGTGAAAAGATGACCTATATAGCTGCTACATCTGCTGAAGGAAGTGTCAGGTGGAACAAGTAACCCTGACACTGCAAAGACTGAAAATAGGAAAAATAAAGTGTTAGCAAAAAAAATGCTCTGAAGTTTGTGGGCGTATTTTGCAATTTTTATCACTTTTGTATTTTTTTATAACTGGGAGCTTGATAGAGTACCTGTTACACTCCGTAATTTTTGCATCAATACAAAACCCCTCACACCCAGGAAAGATAATTAATGTTGTTGTTTTGTTTGGGGTATTTTTAATTAAAAAAAGGCTTCTATGAGGACAAACACAGGAGGCTGAACAATGCCCTTTCCTTCTTAGGAAATGCTTGTTTTAGTGCTCCTAACCTGACAGCTGGACTTTACAGAGGAAGCTACAGACAGGGCATACCCAACAGGTCTGACACATGTTCTTCAACAACATGGAGTTCAGAAGTGTATTTCTGATGATAAGCATGTAAAACATTTGTATGACCCCAGAAGGGCCACTGAGAACTGTAAGGAAGGCAGCCAACAACTTTTCAGTTGATAGACTGAAATGTCTATCAACTCCCTTAATCCAGTAGTAAGTATCTAACTCTTCTAGTCCTCCTGCATGAACTGAGAAAACCAACAGCAGTACCTGTGGTGTTTAACGATCACAATTTTGTGACAGCAAGAAGAAAAGGAAAAACACAATTTTTTTTTTCTTCATATTTATAAAATTTATTTTTCTTCTCTGATCATCTTTCTCACACAGAAATCAATCTTTTATAGATTGATATGGGAACAGAACTGTGGACCCAAGTCAGCTGAAAACTAACTTTTCTTTTTCTGTATTGCTTTTAACTTGACTCAGTTGTCAGTGCAGGCTAGCACTAGATGACATTACACTTGTGGAAGCACAAGGAGACAGCATGAGGATGGGAATGAGAAATGGTACTACAAAATCATCTTTCAAAAGCAGTATCAATTTATACCTAATTCAGTAGATCACAAGGTCACAGCTTGAGTGCACAGCACATACAGCAGCACATATGGGATTTTCTTAAATTTTCTATCCTATACAGATCAAGTTTTTATGCTTTCTCAACAGTTTTGTCTCGACTGAATGAGGCCTATTTCTCCCGTTTTGTACTTATAATCAAACTATCTACTGTAGGCAAACTATAGCCTTAGTCAGAGGGAGTATTTAAGTTCAATGTTCCTCAGTTTATAACAAGGTAAAAAGACTAATTTGATTAGTGACTCTGAAAAAAATCTCCATCACTTAAGTTACACTGGTAGACTGAGGCAACTTGAAACTTCTTGGATTCTGACAGATTTACTGTCTGAATGCAAAGCTTAAGTGTGATTTTCTCTCATTAACCTTGACACAAAGCAATTATGTGCACATGGACAGTTCTGAGGTCTGTCCCTGTTACAGCAAGTCATATTTTTTTCTCATTCCTTTAATGCCATTTAAGAATAGTGTTTATCAGCTTCCAGTTATTGTGCAAATAAGTACATGACCATGTTCATGCTGGTCCTTGACTAATTTCTAATGGGTTGGTTAAACCTTGTTTCCCTGTGTTACCAAGTAGTGCTCTGGCTTACAAAAATATGTGGTATCCATGTGACCACAGGAACTTGAGAATCACCACGTAACATCCACAGGATTATGAAGTGGTGACAATAAATTACGAGAATTATTTGACTGTGATTTTTTTAATGTTTATACTGAAAACGGGATGGGCATATCAAGTTGGTTGAATAAAGATGACTGAACAACCATTATTTTAGCCACTATTTTAAATCAATATCAGCAGCAACCCTAATTGCAACAAAACCACTGCCTAGAAGATCTTTAAAACAGAATCGATCTTTACATTCTCACACTGGTATGTGTTACATTTAAGAATTGGAATGATCGTAGAAAGCTCCTAAGGGCATGTAAAAATCATTTAACAAGACCTGCTGTTTTGTCCATAAGAAGGGGGGATATACTAGACACCCCCTTCACTAACCCACAAAACCCATGTTTTCATGGGTTAGTTTCTTTTTTCCTAATGAGAAAAAATAGCAAGGATTAAAGAAACATTTCCCAGAGAAGTAAGAACACTGGGAAACACATTCCTTCAAAGTAGTTTTAAAAAATGCTTGGACAGGACAATCTGTTATGATATAGTATGCTGCTCCCCAAATTTCTAGATGGAAATGATTACCCAAACAGAACAATCAGAAGCAAGATTATGGCATGAAAACCTTGTCCTAGCTTTTAAAAGGGTATGGCCAGGCATATCCTCACCTTTTGAACATGAGACACTTCTGGTGTTCGCAGCTATCTAAGAACATGCCCAAATTCCCTCTCGTGATGAGAACAAGTCTCACAAAGCCAGGAGCTCTAGTGTTAAATGCAAGACAAGTCACCAAATCCTGTGTATTCTAGAAAGTGCATCCTTTGGGCCTCAGTTAAAATAGAAAGCAGCTCTAAGCTGAGTAAAAAACTGCTGGTAGGAAAGACAGTGCCTGGTCAGAAAAACTACAGTTACTTGCGAATGAAAATGTTTTACAAGGATGTGCCCAATTTGTTTATGTTTTGGGGGAGAAATGTCGAAATAAATAATTTCTGCTTGCTTGTTTCAATAACATGAGTAACTCTGAAGCATTTTTTTTAGATACAGTAGAAACGCTGTAACAACTATAATATGAATGTATATGACCACATACATATATTAAATTAATAATTTATCAGAAAATTGGAGACATTTTTGAACACCAATTTTAAATACTTATTAAATTCTTTCAAAATTTTACTTTAATGCAGAATTTTAACAGTTTTGAAAAATATATTTCACAAAGCATGACCACAATTCTTTGGGTGTGACCATCCAGCCAACTTCTTGTCTACCAAGTGGTCCACACATCAAATCTATGTCTCAACAGTTTGAAGACAAGGGTGTTGTGTGGGACATTATCAAATGCTTTGCACAAATCCAGGTAGGTGATGTCAGTTGCTTGTTCCTTATCCACCAACACTGTAACCCCTTCATCATTAAGGTCTTTTTCAACCTAATTGTTTCTATGATTGCGTGATTCATCAAAGGCCACTAAATTTGTCAGGTACTATTTGCCCTTAGTGAATATATGCTGGCTGTCACCAGTCATCTCCTTATTTTCCATGTGTTTTTGCATAGCATATCCATGTATTGTAAGAAATACCTATCCTACACTGCCATCTAGAACAGCTGCATCCCACCAGAATTTCTCTGCAGGCTTTGTCTGCCACAATAAAATCCTATTTTTTTCGTAACTCTGTTATTCTCAACATCCAGATCACTCTTGCAGATGACAGCTGTCTGAAGAAGCTTTACTTTGAGCAACCTCCTACAGTGCTTAGCACCATTAGTTTGGAAAAAAAAAAATCCTCCCTTTGACAATCAATCTACTTTGTTTTATTGAATTTGTTATCTAATAACAAGCACATTCTGTGCAGTTTAGGAAGAAAAGTTTTTACTACCTGCCAAAGAATTAAATGATTCTTATGACTTTCCACTCTCTTCATGGTTATTACTATCTTCAGGCATAATGATGGAAAGAATGGGGTTAAAAAAATAGGCAGGGGTCCAAAAGAACCCTATCAGAAATAATGATAACAAATATTTAAGTGATAGTCCTTGAATATTAATTTCACTTTTATTCAATAAGACATTTTTCTATATTACTTAATAAGAAAGTATTAAAAATCCATCTGCCAAGACCGGAAAATAGACTACATACGAGAGCCACAGTAATTAGTTTTCAATTGCCATGTGTTAGTAATCAATTAGTATTTAATATAAAATAATTGTTCTAGTGAAATCTGAACTTTTATTGGGTTCTAAGTAAATAACATTGAAATATCAATTACATGAATTAATCTTTCCCCAACATTTCACTGAATCTGGATAAGTCTGATTTTTATTAATTCCTTTAGGAATCTATGCAGCAGTAGGATTTAATTCCATTGTTGTCTGTCCTGAAATCCCTTCCTTAATTCCATTTGTTTATGTTCTATGAACTGTAGTGACTTCACTTAGAGGTACTTTAGGCACTTTACACTTAGGAGGTACTTTACAAATTAAGTCCATTGAGATGACTCTTTTAAAGAATACATTCCTTCAGTCTTCCCATGTCTTGCTTTTTTATCTCTTCCTCTTGACTTTATGTTGTTTGTTTTGTGTTCTTTCTAGTATCAGTAGCATATCATATACAGTACTCCAGGTGTGTGCAAACTAGAACTGTATAGCTATTCTATTTTTATTTAATCTACTAAATATTAAGCTATACTTCCCAATCAATAAAGCAGATATGTGAGGGAACAATCTGTGAATTAAGAATGTGAAATTTAGATTTGGTGCATTGAAGCAACATAAGCAGGACAAACTTGAGGGAACTCAAAATAGGCAGATAAGAGTCCTATTTCATGTTTCTTTATATGTCTTATAGAAATGGAAAAATCTTTCTTTCCTTAGGAGATCTAGTGGATAATCAGGTGCTATTAGAAGGGGGTGTGAAGTTAGGCAGCTTTCAGATGCATTACTAGATGACTGGAAATCTTGCATTTTTCCACTTTCACATACTAGAACAAAACACATGATTAAAAAGATGATCTGTATTGTTAGTCTCAAGGAAATAACTGTGTAGCTCATTCAGAAGATATTTTTCTGTATACTACTCTCAAAATTTTATCAAAATAAAATTGAACATATTTAACTCCCTCAAATATCAAATATTTGAAGGCAGGAATCCTGCAGTGACTTAAAATACTCTTCGACAACTCTCTTCTTTTCTAGATTAAAAAAACCCAAACAACCAAACGAACAACTTTAAATGTGCCATATTGGAACACAAAGGAGACAGAGATCTACCAGAGCTTATGAAGTGTACTTACTACTTGTTTCACTGGAGCACACAGTTCAGGAAGAAACTCAAAACCTCTGGAGCTAAGCAATGTATTTCAGCTCCTCCAGCCTCCTGCTCCACGCTATCAGTGAAGCTGATGAAGTAAAGTTGCGTTTGTGCGCTACCATTTCAACTCCACTACTGGCATCAGTAGGACTACATATGAGGATAGACGTTAAATTCTGAAGCAACCTATCTCTAAAAATCTTTTGCAGAGCAGGTTTCAAGCCTTCTGCTTGAAAACTGTAACAACTTCACATCAATTCTTCAGTCACTGCATCGCAAACAGATCTGAAGAAGTCACCACCAGGATGGGAATTTCAGCTAACCTGATCTACTACAGGAAAGTCTGGTATTGAGATATGTTCCAGTCTTCCTTCAGTAGGACAATAAGAAAACATAAAACATCACACAAGTTGCTCCAAGAAAAAGTTCTTACAAAGAGAATGGGTTCATTCTTGTTCTGGGTGGCTGGAGGCAATTAGTTTATCAAGATAGACAGAATTTTAGAAAAGCAGGGACAAAGGAAAAGTAAGTAAATGCCAAAGAAAGATAGAAGCATATCAGGGTAAACACACTATAACTTATCTGAGAGGGCTCCAATGAGCCTCTTTTACTTGTTTCATGGCTTATTATTATGCTGGTGGGTAGGTATTATGGTTTATTATTTATGCTGGTGGGTAGGTGTGATGCTGCTCAGCATCATTCAAAAACAATGTTTGGATGTGGATAAAGGTCTTATTTAGACATTTACTTCCTCTGGCTACCCAGGCAAACAGGATGCTTCACATAACATGATTACTGAATTTGCATGGATCTAATGGCATCAGTATACGATACTGCATAATGTTAACCCATTACCCAAAAAAATCAGGCTGCGCAAACTGTGTTGAACGAGCTGAATGGATTACAAGAATAAAGGAGCTGACAACTTTACCTATAAGAGGGAAAAGAGTACTTTGGCATTTTTTCCCCAAAAAGTAAAAATACTAAAGGAATTCTAGAGAAGGTGAAAGCACCTTGTTCTAAAGAAATACTTTTAGAATAAAACAGTCTTTTCTGATATCAAGTGAGCTCAAACAAAAACTTAACCCTTTTACTCACCATCTATGCAAATTTTAGGGTGCCCATGAAGATTTGAAAAATCATGGAAGTCAGGTGAAGTTCCCAACAACTGGAAAAAGGGAAATATAACCCCCATTTTCAAGAATGGGAAAATGGATGAGCCGGGGAACTACAGACCAGTCAGCCTCACCTCTGTGCCTGGCAAAATCTTAGAGAACATTCTCCTGGAAGGCATGCTGAGGCACATGAAGAACAACAAGGTGCTTGGTGACAGCCAGCATGGCTTCACTAAGGGGAAATTCTGCCTGACCAATTTGGTGGTCTTCTGTGATGGAGCTACAGAACTGATGGACAGGGGTAGAGCAGTTGATGTCATCTGCCTGGACTTGTGCAAAGAATTTGACACTGTCTCACATGACAGCCTTGTGTCTAAGTTGGAGAAACACCAATTTGATAGGTGGACCACTCGGTGGATTAAGAACTGGCTGGATGGCCACACTCAAAGGGCTGTGGTCAATGGCTCAATGTCCAGCTGGAGGCCAGTAACAAGTGGGATTGGTGTTGGAACCGGTCTTCTTCAGTGTCTTTGTTGGTGACATGGACTGTGGGATTGAGTGCTCCCTCAGCAAGTTTGCCGATGACACCAAGCTGGGTGGCTTGGTAGATACACGGGAGGGAAGGAATGCCATCCAGAGGGACCTTGACACACTTGTGAGGTGGACTGATGCCAACCTGATGAAGTTGAACCATGCCAAGTGCAAGGTCCTACCCTTGGGTTGGAGCAATCCTAGGCACAGCTGCAGGTTAGGGAGAGAAGAGATTCAGAGCAGCCCTGCAGGGAAGGACTTGGGGGTGTTGGTTGATGAGAAACTTAACAGGAACCAGCAGTGTGCTCTCACAGGCCAGAAAGCCAACCATATCCTGGGCTGCATCAAAAGGAGTGTGACCAGCAGGTCGAGGGAGGTGATCCTGCCCCTCT
>JANRGW010027147.1:0-25371 GCA_024733675.1 Psilopsiagon aymara | reverse complement strand
CATGCTGAGGCACATGAAAAACAACAAGGTGCTTGGTGACAGCCAGCATGGCTGCACTAAGGGGAAATCCTGCCTGATCAATCTGGTGGCCTTCTATGATGGGGCTACAGAACTGATGGACAGGGATAGAGTAGCAGATGTCATCTACCTGGACTTGTACAAAGCGTTCAACATTGTCCCACATGACATCCTTGTCTCTAAATTGGAGAGACATCAATTTGATAGGTGGACCAATCGGTGGATAAAGAACTGGCTGGATGGCCGCATGCAAAGAGTTGTGCTCAATGGCTCAATGTCCATGTGGAGACCAGTAACAAATGGCGCCCCTCAGGGATCGCTGTTGGGACCGGTCTTGTTCAACATCTTTGCCAGTGACATAGACAGTGGGATTGAGTGCGTCCTCAGCAAGTTTGCCGATGACACCAAGATGTGTGGTTCGGCTGATATGCTAGAGGGAAAGAATGCCACTGAGAGGGACCCTGACAAGCTTGTGAGGTGGGCTGATGCCAACCTAAGGAAGTTTAACCATGACAAGTGCAAGGACCTACACTTGGGTCAGAGCAATCCCTGTCACAGCTACAGGTTGGGCAGAGAAGAGATTGCGAGCAGCCCTGCAGAGAACGATTTGGGGTGGTGGTTGATGAGAAAATGAACATGAGACAGCTTCAGTGTGCACTCGCAGCCCAGAAAGCCAACCGTATCCTGGGCTGCATCAAAAGGAGTGTGACCAGCAGGTTGAGGGAGGTGATTCTGCCCCTCTACTCTGTTCTCATGAGACCTCACTTGGAGTATTGTGTGCAGTTCTGGTGCCCTCAACATCAAAAGGACATGCAACTGTTGGAAAAAGTCCAGAGAAGGGCTATGAGGAAGATCAAGGGACTGGAGCACCTCCCGTATGAAGACAGGCTGAGAAAGTTGGGGCTGCTCGGCCCAGAGAAGAGAAGGCTGCGTGGAGACCTCATAGCAGCCTTTCAGTATCTGAAGGGGGCCTATAGGGATGCTGAGGATGGACTATTTATTAGGGACTGTAATGATAGGACAAGGGGTAACAGGTTCAAACTTAAACAGGGGAAGTTCAGATTGGGTATAGGGAAGAAATTCTTTAGTGTAAGGGTGGTGAGGCACTGGAATGGGTTGCCCAGGGAAGTTGTGAATGCCCCATTGCTGGCAGTGTTCAAGGCCAGGCTCAACAGAGCCTTGGGTGAGATGATTTTGTGTGAGTTGTCCCTGCCCATGGCAGGGGGGTTGGAACTAGATGATCTTAAGGTCCTTTCCAAACCTAACTATTCTATGATTTTTCAAGCTCAATCAATGAAATGTACTGTCTTGTAAGAACATGTTACATGTTCGCACAAAAGCTTTCCTGACCCCTGCAACATCTCCTACCTGCATCTTTTACATCTGTGTTTTAAATCACACTATGTTTGCTTTGCTACACTCAGATGTACAGTCCTTCACATTATGTATTTCCTTTCGTAGACCATTCTGTGACATCCATATACATACTTCCCCACTTTTAAGTTATTATTTTAAATATTACAAAAACCAACTGAAAGGCTCAGCTCATGTAGATTCCTCTAGGTTATCCACAGTAATAATGAAGCCACACACAGCCTTTAAGGCAGATGTGGGGTCCTCACCCTCTTCTGGATCACCATACAGCTGGAAGAATGTACCAGATGAAGAAGGACTGCCAGTCTTCAACATGATCATGCCCTCCTTGCCTAAATTCTGTACCATTTGTTTCCAGAAAGAAGCAAAGTGCAAAGCCACAGAAGGTCCCACAGGGGTGCTCGCCTCTCAGCCTTGAAAAAAAGGTGGAAAAAAATAGAGGAGATGGCAGCAGTACAGAGCAGCACTGCTTTCTTTCCTTGCTGCTTTTCGGAGCCTAGTCTTTCAAGATGCAGCCCCTGGCAAAGTGGCTCATGAAAGTTTGATGAACAGCATTTTGTTTAACACCAGCAACTGAGCCACAGCCCTGTTGAGCTGCATTGCCCAAGCAAAATGTCATGACCCAAGAGGATCAAGAAACTTGATTGCAAGGAGCAGGCTCACAGGCAGCAGAGGAGCTCATGACCTCTGAGGCAGGGTGCACTAACCAACAAGTTACTATGGAACCGAAACATGAGGAGGCTGCTGTAGCACTGATAAATGCTGAACTTCCTTCAGTATTTGTCCACCTGCTCCAAGGCAGTGCTAAGTAGTTTTGCAAATGTAGGAAAGCCCACAGGTTTTGCCTTTGGCACATATAAACCTTGATTTTCTTTTTTCCCCTCTTTTACCTTTTCCACTTTTACATGCATTGCAAAAACTCAGTGTGTTATTCCCTAACATTTTGCTCCAGCATTTTTATGTCCTGCTGCTTTTGCTCTCCTGCTCCCTTTCCATGAAGGAATATTCACATCTCAAAAAAAAACCCATGCCTGAGTAACTGAAAAAACACAAACACGCATACGCAGAGATGGTGCTGTAGGCTTACACAGTGTCATCAGGTTTAGCAGTTTAATATTTTAGCATAGCTAACAAATGAGGCTAGGCTATATGGTCCAGTAATTACCTTTTCTTGTTCTTCAGGTGCTAAAAATCCACACACTATTTTTTGCAGAGTACTGAATTCAGCATTTCTGGAAACAAAGAGAAAAAGAAAAATATTAAAAAACATTCAGACTTGCCCCTGAGGACTTACTAGGCACTCATGAACTTTCTGCTATACAAGCACTTGAGGATACAGCAATGAAAAACTGGTTTTGCTCAACAGATCTGTGTTTTAAAAGCCTGTAGGAATTTTTAATATCTATGAAGCACATCTCTGTATGGAAAGACAGAACTAGCACACAGCTAACAATGGTTGGATGAAAAATCAGTGGAAGCTTTCACTGCCAACTATAAAAAAAACCCCACCTTACAGATACAAGTAGTTATCAAACAAATGTGAAGGTACATAAGTTTCTTCTTCATCATAAGAGATTCTAATGTGATCTGGAAAAACTACTGTTATACTAAAGGATTTACCAGAGATTTTAGAGGTTGCTGCACCAGAATAATAAAGAAATACCTACTTTGAAAAGAATTTAAAATAAATTATTATTGCAAGGACGTGAATTCCTAGTCCTCAGCAGTTGCACCTTAAACTTCCTCTGGCCTCTTCAGCTTCAGTAGTTTCTTCTAACTATAGCATTAGATGCTAAATGTAATTGGGAAAAACCATGAAATGCATAGATCTAGGTCTACCTCCTGGAAGTGCTAGGTTTTTTAGGATTCATTACACATAAAAATTGCTCCTCACAGTTGGGATTTCCACAGATCGACAGAACTTTGGTGAGAATGAGTTATGTTTCAGTGAAGCTGGGTGGCACAGGACTTCGGGGCCATAGACCACCCCAATCAAACGTTAAGAAAACAGAATTGAAAAAAAAAAGAAAAAAATAAATCCAGGGAAATAGCAATGAGTCCTTCTGCCTGAATTTTGCTCTGAAGATTAATTATAAGCCCAAATTATTTTCTGCAACCTGTAGGGGAGAATACAGGTCATTTCATTTGGAAGAAGTGTATTAAAATTAAAAATTATAAAGCCTGATTAAAATAGGATTCAGTGTCAAAGGGGATTCAGTGCGGACAACTTCTTCGCTTGCAGCAGTGGGCCTCTCCCTAGGCCAGGGCTGCAACACAGTTTCCCCATACTGCTGTGGTCCCACAGCATCCCTGGACCATCCTATAGCTTAAAAACTTCCCAGAGCCAAAAAGTGGTTCTAAGGCTCTGTTTTCGCAGCTCAGCTGATCCACAATGGTCCTACTTTAATCTTTGATGACAAAAAAGGAATGTTTCACCCCAGTCTCTGTGCACTCCTTGGTACATACTCCCTTTAGAATATGAAAAGAAGGAGGCTGAGGCATTAGTCCCTGAAACATAATTCATCTTATTTATGTACTAAAGAGGCAATTACTTGCATTCAGTAACCTTGGAAGTCAGACGAGTAATTAAAACTTAAAACAAGGCTTGAGAGTCCAGCACACATGGTGCTTTTTTAGTGATTTCTCTGTAATAGCAAGTATGGATGGTCTGGAAGAAAAAGAGACCTATTCCAGGTTGCCTGTCAGCAGAATTGCCTCTGTACCAGCTATTATTTCTCACTGTATAAATTAAAAAGTCTCCAGATGTTAGCTGTTTTCAGCCTTGGATTTTGATCAAATACATGCAGTTTCAGTAGGAAAAACCACTTTTACAAGTGCAGAACAGACCAGGCAACACCTCATGAGGGCATCCATATACTTTATTTCTAGGAAAAATGCCATTTGTTTAGACTACTCTACCTTTTTCTAAGAAGCTTTTGGAGAATAACTGTGATCTGATGGCAGCAATATAGAGCACAGAAATGGTGGTTTGCCTAGTCTGAAGAAGTTAATGTTTGTTACCCCATTACCTTGTAGCGGCTTTTTAAATTAAATTAAATCAAGATCTTTGTTTCATTTATGATACCCCAGATTTCACTTCTGCTTGGAGTATAACGGACTAGAGATAGCACAACATACAGTGGTTTATGGCTCTTCTGTGCCATTTTAGGATTCAGCATATGCTCTCTTCCCAGCTCACCTTTATTTTATCATAATGTGAGTGTACTGACTGGTAAATCTTTCTTTTTTTTTGCCTTCCCTCCCCAAATGCCAAATGTACAACCTTGAGTTGGCCTCTGCCATATGATATTTCTATGCAGATTTCAAATACAGTTTGGGGAATTCTTGTTCTTATTAAAATAAGAAGGGAACAATACAAAGATTCCTGTACAGCAAAGATCTTGCAAAATACTTGCTAGACAGTCAGTGCTCACTGGCAATGGGTGCATTACAGGAACCACAGCCATTTGGTGTTAGCCCTAAGAGATACAATAAACACACGAAAGAAAGGACATTGCTTTACTTCTGACTCCTGGGTAATACAGCAGTACAATACCTACCCTGTACACAAGGGAAGATTATTTTCAATTTTTCTACTGATTTCCTCACCACTTGACTAACCTGCTTCTCTCTAAACCCTACAGTACTTCTTCTGAAAAAGCATTTATCACTTCTTATCCGGTTCTTCCCCAATTGTACTGTGCCTGGAAAATCCGGCAAGTGGTTTCACGTAAGATGCTAACAGAGAAGGGAAATCACCTTCTCTCCCTTGCTCCACCCGGAGTTCTATCTATCTGCAGTGTTTACCTCTAAATGGATAACACAGATATTTCAACACAGCTCACCTTTACTAATGTGACTGCTGGTATTCACATGGCTAAATATTTCCAAACTGTCTTCTACGGTGAGTAATGCATCCACCCAAACAGGACAAGGGCATACTGTTCTGCATTAGCAGATGCCAGAAGAAGGGCAATTTATCTGCAAATTGGTGTCACGTTGCACCTCCATCCAAAAAAGGAAGCTGTTATTAGGGAGAGCAACAATAAACATTTTCTGTTCAGCAACAGCAAAGGCTGAGAGGAGGATCCAATAAGATGGGACAGCTCACTCTTAAGCAACTATCTCCACCTCAAAAAGCCAAGCAGTCCAACTTCAGTTGTTAATAATCATGGCAGAGGGACCCCAAAAAACCCCACAAAGTTTTAAGCAGGAGGCTTGTGAAAAAGCCTTGTTTGCATCAAGCATATAGTTTCTGGTTATGTTCAAATACAGGGGTGAGCACCCGGCATTGTGCTTTAGGAGATGAAAACCCATATGGAGCAGCACAGCATCACTCCTGGGTGTTAGCATCTCAGCATTGGCCTTATGAAACCAAATCAGCAACTTTCACCTACGGTGACTTAATTAACATGCACCTTACAGGTCTCTCCAAATCCTGCACATTGCCATCCTCCATTACCAGACTCCTTTGATGAAAGTGATTAAAGCTAACAACTATAATTTAGAGATGCTCCTTCAGGCTTCGGCTAGGCTCAGACTTCATTGTTCACAGAACACAATACAAAGAAATCTCTCTGCTGAAGAACTCCAAGACAAGGCAATCAAGGAACAGCAGAAGGAAAGGCAAAGAGACAAAAAAATAGTTATTCAAGGTCAAACAGCAGGCCACTGATGGAGCTAGAACAAAACCCAGCTCCTCTGTGGAGACCTCATGAGGCCATCCTGGTTCTCCATTACTAAGCTGATCAACTAATACACTTTATTTATCAAGTGTCAAAAGCAGATTAAGTAGTTCATAGCATTACTTGCTGTTCCGTGGTTGATCATGTGATTCAGTGGTGGCTCTCCAAGCAAAGCTAATCATGACAAAAAAACCACGTTACTTTCCCTTCACCTTCCAAGGAAATGCTTCCTATATTCTGCATGCACATTACTGAGAAATCAATTTTTTTATTCTTCCATCAATGCTTTCAACAAAGAGTGATTGCCCAAGCGCCCTTCTCCACCTTGCACTTCCAATTTTTTAAGGAATGGTCAATCTTGATATGCATAATTATAATTGCAAATGGATAGTTTTATCTTGTACTCTTCCATTTTGATGGGATTCTATATGGTCAAATCTCTAAAGTAACATTTAAAGTCAAAACCTCCTGTGACATTCATATGTGGTTTAGATATTTAAAAATATTTATATGCAACTAGTGATATTACAAAAGGTTAGATTTCAAACTACTGGGCCCAGTTATGACACCATAAATCTGACATAGTTTTCACTGATTACTAGTAAAATCTTTCCAAGACAGTACAATCAGAATTTAATAAATTCCTGCCATATAGTTCATCAGCAAGAGAGTGCTTCTGTTCTGCTTTGTACAGGAAAAGAATAAAGCATGAGTGTGCAAGGTGAATGAAGCTTTTAGTCTTTGCAAACAACTTCAGTGCATAAAATATTAAAAGCAATGCTAAACTAATCTCTGGCAAGAACTGCAGGCAATTCACTGCAACTCATATTACGAATGTCTTTGGTTTGCCATTTAAAAAACATTAGAGTTCACCACTACGGTTGTGTATCACAGAGCTGTACATTAACCTCTGTAATTCTCCAACATGGTATATAGCAGTAACACAAATTAGGCTATCTGAAAAAAAAAAAAAAAAAAAAAAAAAAAAAAAAAAAAAAAAAAAAAACACAACCGGAAAAAAAAAACAACCAACCCCTTAAAAAGACACATTATTTAAAGAGAGCAGACAGCAAAGCTCCTCACTCCTTCCTGCCAAAGACAGCAGGAGAAAGTCCAGTCCTCTTTTTGTCAAAGCAAATGGTAAAGTCCCATTAATTTCCCCTGGAACTGACAGATCTGCAGCATCTGGGAAAGGATTCAATCTAAATACATCGCAGACATAACATATGAATGATCTAGGGGAGAGGGGTCGCCTGCTCCCATTTTAACACTTCTGTGTAACAGGAACGGAGCAGGTCATTTCTGTACGCTTGAAAATGCTTCGTGGGCTTTCAGCAGGATTTTCCCTTCAGCATTTTTTGCCTTCTGTTTCCATTTTCTTTTTGTTCACATGTCTAATGGCTTTCGGATCTGTTGAGTGTACAGAATGCTTAAAGCCTACCCTTGATACTTCATGTTGTAGGGCCCACACGCATGAAATTTTGTTATCCTACAATTAATAAGAAAACATTTACATAAAATTTTTCTGGAACAAACATACTCTTTCCACTAAGGAAACAAACAGCAAGCTACATTTCCACCTACACATTATAAGGAAGTTTTCATAGAAAGAAAGACATCTATTCTAGGTACAGAAAAACAATCATAATAAAAATGCTCATCATGTTTGCAAATTACTCTAATTTCCAAGATGAAATTTTTCCACTCATAAAAACATCTAGCAACTAAACCAGAAAGATTAATTTGGCTTTGTAACAGTTTCCAATATTTTTTTTTTCTCAGTATGATGAGAAAGAGACTTTTAAAAAGATGCAAAAAACAGGGAGGGGAAAAAAAAAAGAAAAAGAGGACATAGCCCAGCGCTAAGCCAGCAACACTCACCTAAGGTGTGTTGCAGTCATGCTTCTGCTCTGCATCATGCAGAATATGCACTTAAACCTTGCCACTTCCCCTACGAGGCCACTGGGATGCTCCTTTCCTTCCCATATAACTACCTGGCTCCCTTCCCTCATTTTCCACTTCTAACATATCAAACAGAACCTCTGAAACTCCAACCAAACCCATACACTGTGAAATATATCGAGTTTAAGGAAAAAAAGGTCAGCTTCAACTGGCTCTAGCTCCCAACTTGCTTAGGTTAAGCAAGACATTTTGTTCCCCTCTTTGGAGCAGAAAGCAGACATTATTTCAAGCTGGCATCCCAGGGATTTTTTTCAAGCAGTATACCGGTCCCAAGTGGTTTTAGAAGCAAGCAACCATGCAGCTATGTAAAGTCCAGGCCCTAGCATTGAAAGACTCCGAGGGTTCCCCCGCAACAGCAAAGCATTTAACGTGAAAGGAGAAGGGAGCCTGGAGTCCTGCCAAATATAATGCTGGTTACATGTGCCACAGCAGGATTTCTTCAAGTAGGAGCTATTACACTGGCACACTGCTGACCAGAGTCTTCTGTTTCATGTAAATTCCCGCAAAGACCTTAGGAGATAAAACTGATTAATCCTAATTAAAATTAAAATCAAGGAAATGACACAGTCTGTTGAACCTACTTGATGAATCAAAAGCCTCCCTCATTTCTATGTTAATTGTCTTTTTACAAATGTGCAGCACCGTCATACACACAGAATAATGTTTTCCTCTTTTTCTTCACTTGGAACATCACATGCCAGACTTTAGAAAGCACCCAGAGAGCCCTCCTGCATTACAGGGCCCCTGCAGAAATGCCTAAATGGATGCTGAGTCCTTTCTCAGACTTCTCATGTCTTTAATAAAAAAATCACAGCCTGCAGCAATGTGACAGCCCAGACACTGCAGCTAGGGAGGACCAGCACTGGGCAGCACACAGCACCTTCTGAGCATGCTGAATGGTATAAAATGCCCCTTAGCATTAGGCAGGGAATATACAAAGAGTTTAATTCAATCAACATAAACCCACCAAAACCCTGCTCCCAGTTCACAACAGTTTGATAACACATTGATGAAATATCATTGAGTTTCGTATCAAAAGGCTACTTGCCCATAACACTGTACCACAGTAAGGACATTTGGGAAAGCAATCAACCTCCAAAAACATTCTTGAAGTGCAGAAATGCAGAAAAGACCCTTTCAAGGACAGTTCAAATTAGGATGTGAGTGATTTTAAGAAGAATGAACCAGTGCACTGCTAACATCACCTAATTAAGAGGTGGGATGCATTTGGCACAGGAGCATCTCTTTCTTTATATATACATATGCAACACACTAAAAAGATCTGCACTCAATTTTTATCCAGTCAAAATAGTATGTTGCCTATAGTTGGGGGTGGGGGCAAAGCTAACCTAAGATAAGTAGTAAAGACACACTGGACAAAATCCAGAATCAGCTGCATTACTTGCTTAGACACCATTTATTGTGGTTACATTTTATTATACAGTAGTAAAAAATTACAAGGCAACATCCTGTGTTATTTCCCACTGGGGTAAATGATACAGATGTACTATTAAATCTCAAAACCAGCACCAGTCTGCCAGGCTACATTCCATTTGTGCCTTTATAACGTGTCAATAGGCTGACATTTATACCTTCTGATGGTAAAGCTATTTATGTTATAGACATTTAAATGTGCCATAAAACGCAAAGCACTACACAACCCTAGAGGTCTTCCAATCTTTACCAAAGCAACACACAAAGCAAAAATCCCACCAGACACCAGCATCCAATCCTAGGACATATTGGCTCTATTTTTTCCATGTTAAGTCAATATTACGAGTGTTTTTCAAAATATCCTTATAAAAGAGGGTTAACACAACCTTTCTCCTGCGCACACATTCAACCCATAGTTAGTTTTAAGTTTAAAACCTAAATCGTAGGCTTCATGATGCGTTCAGTAAAGGGACAGCCCAAACCTCAAGCTGAACTGCAGGCCACCAAACAGCCCTATCCGGATACTTGCAACTAAAAACAGGAGTTGCAAGACATCTACCCCAGTTCTGCAACTAGTGTCAACCATAGCTGGGGAGGGACTTATGAAGGTCCACCACAGCTTGCAGCCCAAGGGCATCCTGAACCATGTAAACATACTGCCAAAGGAATTGTCCTACGGGGATCGCACTGAACTTCACGGTGACCAGCTAGGGATGGTCACTGTGACTCACAGACTGTATGTGAACTAAGACATGATCTCAACATAGTCACTGGCACCAAGGGTTTGAGGGGCATCAAGTCCAATAATGCTGTGTTAAAATGAGCTTTCTCTGCCTAGCCCTCACCAGCTCCTTTGAAAAGGCCAACCTCGTGAGAAATCAAGACAAAATACTCACAAATCTGCTATTAAATGGCCTGCTTGTGGAAAACATCAAGATAAAAACATGGAAACTAGCATACAATAATTATCTTAGCCTCATCGATAGTCTTCTCTTAATGCCATCCCCAAATTTTGTTACAGTGAAATGAAGTAAGTTGCTCTTAGAAATGCAGGGAGGAGAAACAGACTGGGGGACACAGAAATTCATCTTTGGTGCTAGATGGCCACAGTTAAAAAGTCCACCCACCTTCGGATTACAGGGGTAGTGTGAGTCAGAAGTAGATTGGGGTCATTGGAAGTGGTGACTGGGGATCCGTAACCAGCACAGTACAATGGATTTGGTCTAAAACCAAGGAAGCCCCAAGGCTGTTGTTGAGGCACTTCTTGCACATATCAGTTCCTTAATAATATAAAAGATAAGCAGGTAAAAGCAAAGGAGGAGTTCAAAATTATACAGCTTGGGAGGGCATGCTGAAAGGAAAGCTACATGCTCCAGTTACTATCCCCTAAGCAACCGGTATGTGAGGATAAGGAAAAGTTGCAAACATGCCGAGTGAATGGTCTTCTGCAGGGATCACATCTTGAAACTATTATGATTGAAATAAGGGCCATTGATACTTCAGGGACTTGCTTAAAAAATGTCCTTAAAAGAAAACTATCATAGAAAACAAGTTTGTGTTTTTCTTCCAAAACCAATGTCAGAACATAATGCATTAGAAATGCAACTGCATCAGAAACAGCACTAGGACTGCCCATGCTTAAGCTGCAGGCCGGAAAATGCCAGGCTGAGACACTTCATTACAGTGCTTGCAATCAAAGTAAGACAGAAAGTGGCTGCTTCTCCACTCTGACAAGTTTTTAATCGCATCTAGAAATTACCTCCTAATTTAAATTTTATTCTGAGATTGTGTCTAATAGAGGCTGCTCAAGATGAGTTTGTCACACTTTCAAATAATTATTATTAATGTGACACTAACATCCTTCACTGGAGTTTATGCTACCTAAAGTGTCTTTCAAAAAATGTCCTTATCATTAAACTTAGCATTCAATGTGACTGAAATGCATAATTATCTTGACCTTTTAATTCCAAGTGGCTCACCAGTCACAGTTCCTCCTTCATAAGGAAGCCCATATTTTTTTCTATTTAGTAAACATCTTTAGAACTGCAGAGGAATACTTTCCCATTTTAGAGCACGATTAACACACATGCATAACCTTAGATTATATTCATATACAATGCAGGACTAAAAGTTATTAACAGGCTGCCCTGTCTTAAGGCAATGCAATCTGATCTACAAGTCCCAGGATGACCAGATTTCCATGAGCATCTTCCATGACTTTTAAATGAGCTTCTACAAGCTCATTTTGTGAACATTGCAACCTGTCAAGGAAAATACCACTCACAGGCCTGATGCACTGAAGGATCACCAACATTGGTGGCACTGGCAAAGCATGGGCTTTGAAAATCCTGTGCTGACAGGATATGAAGACACCAAGGAAGCAGGGGTTCTTTATACAGATACACTCATGAATTCAACTATCCAATGATCTACTATCCAAATTCAGGGAGAATCCCTCTGGAGAAAGATGAAAATGCAAAGAAAAGGGGGTTAAAAAGCCTCCTGTTCCCTCTAACCATGTAATAAAACTTTCCCAAAAGAAGAGGCTCCAAGGAAAATGTACAGTCATGCCCTGCCTGATTTTTCTCTTGCTTTCTGAAGGGGCAAAGCATCCCACAAGTTTTAAAGATCTGTAAATACAGCTAATCCAGACACTAAAGAATTTCTGTAAATAATAAATAATTCTGGAAAAAAAAAAAAAAAAAAGAGAAAAAAAAAAGAAAGAAAAAAATGAAATGCAGCATGAAAAAATCCATGAGAGGAAAAATCTTACCAGTACCTCCCCAAACAGTTAGTATGTAATACAGGTGTTCAATATCTTTTTCATGAGAAGTGAAATAAAGACAGGCATATAAAGACATCTCTAGCTACAGCTATTTTGGAACTGACTTCAACCACCTTTGGTTTATTACTGCAGATAGCATGATGTCACCAGAAGACTTTCAACGTTTTTTAAGACTTTTTCCAGTTATTCTTAAATTATTAGGTGTGAATATGTGCATGTGTGTGGTATTTCTTTATTTCTGCAACCAAGTGATAAACTGCAGTGCCACAAGATAAACTGCGTTCAGTTCACACATTTGACCTCCTCACTTGAACTCTGCCTGCTAATCCATTTCAGCTGCGGCTATTTCTAATATGCCATACTTCCAAACAGCTTTCAAACAGCTGTAGGGGCTTTTTTTGTGTGTGTTTTAACATGGATTTCACATTAAAAATATTTTCTTCTTTGCACCAGAAAGCGGAACAGATTACAAACAGAATGACCCTGGCTCCTAGCAGCTCCAGCACTGAGTGTTCGACATGTCCCAAGCCAAAAGACAGCGAGAGCTGCTTTAGGTATGCAGCAAACTTTTCTGATGTGCAGCACTCGCACCTTTAATGGTGTTCCAAAAAACATCTGTCACACACCTGCAATCTCATTAAAATCTTCAGGAGCTTTCCTCCTCCATCACTCTACAAGAATTTTAATGAAAGTATATACACTCCAGCCTGCCCTTCATACGCGCCACCCCATCTCATGCGGGTGAAGCATCACCCCACCAAAGAGGTCTCTTCATAGGCACACAATTAAAACACATGCTGCGCCACTACCTGCTCAAATCCAGCCAATTTGTATAATCCTCCCTTTTCGGTAAAAATTCTGGAAATAATAACAAATGCCTCAACTTGTGTGTTGTGGTATAAAAAAGGTAACCAAGAATCAAATCGGTTCCGGTTTTTCCTTTCAGGACAGATATATGTGTTTTAATTGTTGTTGATGTTAGCTTCCCAGAGGTAGCACATAGTTCTCACTAACACACATTTTCTCTGTATGTTTGAGAAGGTCACTGCTTTTCAACAGCTTTTTATTTCTGCTTCACTTTTTAAATTTTCTTGCTTAGTTTCACCCTGACTTTTTTGAAAGACAAAGTTTTGTTTGCAGTTAGCCAACATAAGCAAATCATCTCTCAACTACTCACCCTATTTTTTCACAGAAAGGACAAGAATAAGTGTTTTAATAATTTGCTTAAATATCCATGACAGAAGAGTTCTTCTGTTGCAAAGCTGATGCTTGCATTTGACACACTTGACCAAACAGCAAAAACACTGTTTTCTCAGCTTCTTCATGAATCTCAGGCAAGATGGATGCTCCTAGTAGCACTCCTTTTGCATTCAGTTGACAGGTACATTTTCTGAGTATTGCAAAGCATCCAACTGCCCAGTTTAAGCATGTGCTAACTGCACACATGCTTTAAAATATCAGGATTCACTGGTGCATGCTGCCACAACCATACTTTATACAGGGCTTAAACCTTAGCATTACTGCTGCAGAAGGAAAATAAGCCAGGCCCCTTCTCAGCTTCAAATACTTGAACAATCTCAGCAGCATTCAAAAAACTAATGTAGATGAAAATTAAAGATGTGGTGAAGAGCCCTGCTAGACTGCAGTCTTGCTGTATTCTTCCAAAAGAAGTTTGATGACATTAGATATGTAAACATGACTGGTTTATACAACTAGACCTACATTTGCTATAAACTCTGCAATCAAATATTCATTCCATTTTGCAATATCATCAGTAGCCTGTCACAAGCAAAAGCAAATTAAAAATGCAGGAAAGTATTCCAGGTAAGCATATTATTTTTTAAAGGAGTACATATTTAAGTTACAGAGATACACTGATTGCGATGGCTGTGAGAAAAAGTTACTGCAGGAACTGGCAGAGCTCTTGTGTAGTGCTCCCTTGATGACAAATGCAGCAACCCCCAGGGTGACAATTCTCTACCGCCTTTAAGCCCACATTATAGATACTTTCAATTTCTAGAAAACTGTACTCATATGGAGCTAATAGATAGAATTTGACTATCTACTGGGTGTATTGGTTTTGGCTGACATGTTTTCCATGAGTTAAAAAAATTATTAGTCACTTCTGAATTAAAAGCAAACAAAAGCATTAAGAAAAAGTGCACTTTTCTCAGATGTTCCTTTAAAGAAGTTTAGAACAAGGAGGCCTCAATAAATACCACAGTTTTATTCACAATTGGCTTGGTTTTTAATATAAGAGAGGAATCATCAACTGTTAAAATTATGAGCACTACTCAGGCTTTCCTTAACATAGAACAGGAGATTTTACTAATGGTTTTATCTGACACAAAGAAGACAGACCTCTAGTAATTAGAACAAAAAATTGTTAGAAATTCCCCTTCTGTAGGCAGAAATTGTTACAGAGGTCATTTGGCCAAAAAAGCATCAGCTGCTGAGCATTACAGAGAAATCTGTCTATCCCTATTCATGATGATGCTTCTTCATTGATACGGAGAAGTATAAACAGAGAAATAGTGATCAAAACATTCTAACAGAGTAAGAATATTGGTTGAAAACACATCAACCATATAACCATATGACAAAGGAAGGCTATCATTGCTTAAACAAAAACAAAAGCAGAAATAAAACCAAAACCAATGCTAGCCATTTACCAGAATACTGAGAGGCAGTGTGTTTTCATCCAGTATAAGATTAACCAGTAAAAAACCCCAAACAGAAAAATGTAGCAATGTCTGTAGACGTAGGACTGGGAAATACCCTTGTCTTGACTAACTGGAATAGCTGGAGAGACACTAATGACCTAAAAATATAAGTATAGGCAAACCCATCACAATTCCCAGACACCAAATGCTGCTCCATCCCAGACCCCTGGGGGAGCCTGTGACAGCTGAAGCAAGAACCACTCTGAAAGACAATCTGTATGCATACCTGACCAGCATCACAAGTCATGTTCAACATCCTCAAATTGTAATTTATTAGATATTTGCCAGCTGGGATCTCCTAGAACTTATCAAAGATTTTTACACCTATTCCCATGTCTGGAACAAGTGAGTCAAGTAAGCATCACATTAGGGCAATAAAAATTGTAGCAGCTGACCTGAACTAGGATAACAGCAATATGTGATGGCTGATGCATATTTCTCAGGTTCATTCTGAAACACTGTAAGAGGTCCTGCTGCCCTTGGTGCTAAGCAAATCCTAAGCAGTGTGTAGATCCAGGTGAGAAATGTGAGAAGCTGATTGCAGAGGCCCTTTGCTCAGTGCCAGCAACACAAGGACTTCCTTTCTAACCATCTTCACAACCTCTACATTATATCTCTGTTATTCACATAGCACAAGCAGAGAGCATGGCAAGAAATTTGTGCTTGCAGTGATAAACAAAATGTGTACAAACGAAGCTGCCAGGAAGGTGCATTTTTGCTGAGCAGTGTTGGAGAAATAAATTATAAAGAACTGTAACTGCTGCCTATTAAGAGACAGATTTATATGATAGCTAAAGCTTTCATAGTTTATGAAACAACACCTAATAAAATGGCACAGCTGTGATTTAGTAAGGTGTTTAAATTCATCATTGCATATATTTTGTATTTCAGACTGGTCTTCACAACCAAGTCACATATTGTCTTTGCCTGATATAGGCGTCCTTTTTCGCATATGTAATGAGCTTATCAGCTTCCAGTCAAAAGGAAAATTTTAGAGCTATCTTCTTCTAAGGTTTGCACTTAAATATGCCAGATGACTCGTTCACTGTACTAATATACACAGTGAATTCAACAAGGTGAAAACCACTAAAGGCTGATATTTGGTGCAGCAGAGTAGGAAGTTGAAGAGCACAAAGAAATTAAACTGAGAGGGACTGTCTCACCCAACAAGGCTTACTGGGAGTAGAGAAACACCCCACCCCAGCTCCTCCCCCCCCCAAAAAAAAAAAAAAAATTGAACTCCTTACATATTTTTATCATTTGCTAGGACCATATAGGTGATTGCACATGAGACCTTGTTCAGACAGGCAGCATCCTCACTGCTGAGAACACACATCTGGGCTCCTACAGCCCAGAAACCCCCAAGAAACAAGGCAGAGGTTCCCAAACCAAACCTAAAGAGCCAACTGTCTTCAGACACCTGGATAAAGCAACCTCATTCTCCAGTATGCCAAGGCTCCCAAACCAGCTTTCAACATCTGCAGGGGGCCATTGGAGGCTTACAATGTCTGAGATTTGGGAGGCTGTACTTTAAAGTGTAACTTTGGGTAGCATTCCCCTGAATCCTGACCCAGATTCTCTCATTTCCAGACTGGAAGGGACTGATGGCTCACCTGATCCGAGTGTCTGTGTAATACCATCCACAGTATTTCAGCTTGCTGCTACTGCCATACTGAGTGAAGTCTTGTTGGTCAGCCTGTGCCCTGCTCCAGAAAGTGGAAAACTAGAGGTAACTCCTGTTGCAGACAAAACTTTGAAGGTTCAGGCAAGAACTACATCTAACTCTGGTTACCCTTCTAGGTCTCATCATACATATATTTTACTGTTGCTGCAAAAGGAAAGGAATCTGCACAATTTGGTGCTGTAGTCATACCACAGAATTGGATATTAAGACAGTCAGTTGAACACTGAAAGATTTCTTTATTAATGGAATCTGTCCCCATATTTTTCATGAATATTTAAATACAGAAAAGCACTGCAAAAAATGTCCAATTGCAACATTTCAAAAACAAAGCCCAAATCAAATTTCTATAGGATTTAATTCCTGCTGAAATCCAAGTAAACATTAGGACAGCTTTTATCATTTTCAGAGAACCATGCAAAGTTAATGTGCAATTTGTGGTTCTCCTCAGAATATCTGCAGTCCCCTACTTCTCAAATATTCACATTCTTCAACCTGACTTGAGTGCTGCACCCAAGGTTTGCTGAGAGCCACCCACCATCCGAGCAGTGACAAACCACAAGCTTTTGAGAACAATGAGAGCATGACAGCTCTGGACACTATTCAGTAAGATCTCATTTTGGGTCATTTCTGTGTTTCACAAAAGTTTCCAACTCAGAGTCAATTCACAGCCTAGATTTAAATAACGCAGCTCATAAAATATTATTCAACTCAGCTAACTAGGAAAAAAAAAAAACGCTAACTGAGAAAAAAGGAGAAAAGGGAAGGAAGGAAAGGAGAGAAGGAAAGGAAGGGCAAATAAATTAAAAGGCTTTACAGATAAGATCTCCTGGACCATTTTTGCAGCTCCTTCTTTTTCCACAAAATAACAGAGGACTCACTATGCTTATCCTTAAAGATGCTTACAAATCAGCTCTCTTTTCATTATAGCACTTTGCAGAGTAAATAATCTTAATTGTCTTGCACGTTGCTGACTACATCGACAGGAAAACAGCAAGGGATATATCACAGAAAGCAGCTGGTATATCTGTCGTCATTAGGGATGAATGAAACTCAGTGGCTACACTATAAGGAATAAAGATCTAGTATCCCTGTAACACAGGAAACAGCTTCTGATGTTCGGGCAATTATTTCCCTTTCCTACGTAGCATATAAACCTGGGTCCAACTGGGTTCCCAATCCAATTGCTTAAGATGGGAAACTAGATCACAAAATCCACCGCCATTGATCCTAGAAAAGTCACATATATTGCATGACTTTGTCATGCCAAAGGACACACCTGCCTTTCTGAAAGCTGCAGTGATGCTGGTATCTCCTGCAGGACTTGAATTAGGGACTGGAGGGGATGGCAGGTGAGGCACAGGCCTGTGTTTCTAGAAAAAGAGTGAAAATAAAAATAATCAAACCATGAGAGAAACCATTTGATAGCCTTGTACTGAAATCAGAATCAAACAGCTCTGAGGTTGTCTTTGGAATATTTCTTAAGCAGTAGACTTCAATGGTGGGGAAAGTCTGAATGCACTGCAAGGCCTCCAAGTGTCCAAGGGCAATCAAGAGGTTTGGTGTTTTTGACAGCAGGCAGGAAACCTGAGCAATGCCCTGTGCTCACCATAACTTTCTGCAAACATCAACCCTCAGAGAGGAGTACAGGCACAAACATCTTTCTAGGAACTCCAAATGTCAAACAAGCAACTGTGAGAGTGAGGAGTAATGTTACTGGGTGTGCTCAGTGCCCCTCCAGCAGCTATATTCCTTTTGGCTAATGCAGTGGTTTCCCCTTCTTTCTTGGGAAAAGAAGATGAATGCAGCCTACTTGGCTCAAAGCTCAAAAAGGAAAACAAAATTCTCAGAACTGATCTGCAGTTATCACAAAGCAATGCTCCTTTTTCTCCCATTTTCTCTCCTGACCCGCACCATATCTTGTGCAGTCTCATCTGCCAAGGTTTCTCAGAACCCTCTGAAGTCAAGAGCAGAGGTTCTCATTCATTGTCATGAAATCAAAGTCCAAGATGGGGAGCCTATAGCTATTGGTTAGTACTTTTCCTGATATAAAAACTAAAGAAAACCCAGAATATATGTATACACAAGCAACAGAAAGAAAAATGCCATCTTTTACTTCTACAAGAAATGGAGAATAACATTATGCTTCACAAGGATGTAATGATAGGATGCCTGTAAGGCAAGGTACAAACATAAGCAACAAACAAATCAACACTACAGATCTCCAAATGAGCCGAAGTCATCTTCTAACAAAGCTTTAAAACATGATGCCTTCCTGCAAACTAACCAAGAAATGACTCCTTAAGAGAGGATAATGTTTTTCTGCACTGATAGCCTCCTTCCTATCAGAGAGGAGGCTGGCAGAGAAAAGACACTTGGTAGTGAGTTCAAAGGCCACAACAGGTCACCTTTCAGAAGGGAGCCATGAGCCTTCCACAGATACCATGACCTTTTAGCCTCCTAGACTGGAGAAGAGAGGATGCTTCACTTCCATAAACATTGCTCTTGGATAGTATTTCTCAGGCTGAGGCACCTGCACACTTGCTCTTGGTCAGCAAGCTGCTCCTGGCTTTAGCTTTAGCTCCTCACTGCCAGAGGCCGAGGCAGAACTAAGAACACATTGATCATTTCCCCATACCACAACTTCCTAGGACGTTGTACCACCTTGAAAAGAAGCAGTTGGCACAAGGCACAGATTAATGGAAAGTGAGGCTTATGTATCAGACATGTACCCATGGCAGCACTTTCAGTACAAGGACAACTAGCTTATCATCTGTTTCCCTTGCTTAAGGGCAAAAATATGCTACACTGAATGACAAGGCCAAGGGGGTGGCTTTGATAGCTACATTATGCCTAAGCCTGGAAATGAGGCAATACAAGGAACACATATTTAAGAGGAAAGACTGAGTTTTTTAGCAGTGTTCCTCTCCTTTCTACCTCCTCGACAATGACAAAAATCTCCACAAATACTAGTAAGGCAGAAAAAAGAAAAAACAAAAGGACTCTGAACCAGAGGCTTTCTTCCAAGGTCCACATAAACTTTTTACTCCTTTTAGCTATTTCATTTCCTAGGGAGGAAGAATTTACTGGAATGGGGGGGGCGGGCATTGTACTCCTCTGCAGGGAAATCGGACCAGGTTGGATGGGACTTTAAGCAACCTGGTCTAATAGGTGCCCCTGCCCATGGCAAGTGGGTTGGAAACCCAAACCATTCTGTGATTCTATGATTTAATTTTTGAATCCTGCAGGCAGCATTTCCTGACGACTGATGGCTGAATGCCTGAGGCAGGGAACTTCACAAGGGACTCCACTGCAGGAAAATGAACTTGGCTGCACAAAGAAATAGCATATTCAGCATAATACTGTGGGGCTGGGAAGCACGCAGAGCCCAGAAGGCAGATATAGCAGCACCCAGCGAGGTGACAACAGGCAAGTGCTGGGAGACACTGAGTGCTCAGCTCACTGAATACTTCAGTGGAAAGCTACCAGTTTCTCTGTTTCAGCCCCCAGGAAGGGGAAATAATTCTTGTCTCCGACTTTCTCAAACTGGACACTGGATGCTGGCTATTTTTCATGCTGCCAGATGCCTTTTCATCTTCCCTTCCTGTCCCTTTGCATCACTCACATGTGCTCAATGCACACACTTCAAGATCTTTCTGTCTTTCTGTGAAGACCTGATGTGTCCTGAGGCAGAAGACGCCGTCAGCACTCATGCCTTCCCAGCCGCCAACAGCATCCTTTTCTGCTTTGGGCTCCCCCATTGAACAGAAGTGAATCTGAGAAGCTGAAGTGTGAGTTGAACTGCCAGAAAGATAACTATTGTCAGAAAGCTGAAATGAGAACCCACGATCTCCACTGCAGAAGTTTAATGCACATAAAACCACAACTGAAGTCAGGGGAGCCCATGCTTTGAATAAACAGAGTACAACACACTCTCACTATGTAGGCAAGTCTAACCCCAAACCTTTAGCCAGCAGGGAGAGTTCTCCAACCTTGACTTTCCAATTTGCAGAGCCACCCAAGTAAATAGATAGATCAGACATACATTTTGCAACGGTGAGAAGAAAATATATTAATCACTGCTCCCGGGGCACAGCAATACATCTGCAACAAACAGCACAAAGGAGTCAAAGGACATTAATAACTATCATCTTCAGCATTTCAGTATTTTGCAGGAAATAAAATATGAGGCCAGCAGCTCAGAGAATACAGAATGCTATGAAGCTGCTCACTGAACATCTGTTGTCCCTCTGCAGACTGGTGGGACACGGTTCAGGAGGTGAGGTTACACAGCAGTGCAGAAGTACTAAGGCACAGGGTTGAGATGTCCAAAGCACACTGATTTCAGCTTTTCTTAAACTTGTTGAGCATTGGGCTTTCAGGAAGCATTTCAGAGAGCCTTTACCCTCTGCTACCAAGAAGGTTAACCTTGCTGACAAGGAATGGCTTCAAGGGAGGGGAGCCCTGATGCCTCTTTTCTGCAAGCATTGGTACAGATAGGAATCCATTTTAATCCTCCCCTTGCATGTTACAGCAAGACACAGGTTTGCACTTAACCCCTTATGCTATTTGGAAATACTGCAAACAAAAGTTGGAATGCAGTACTGATGTATAACCCAAAACCCTAATGTCTTCAAAGCAGTAACTTCCATGGAGGAGAAAGATGCTACAGGCGACCCCATCCCATGAAAAGCAGAAAGAAAACATGAAACTTCACTCCTTTACTCTAGGTCAGACCCCTAAACCAGGCTCTGGGTGCCTGCTCCTGCACCACCACTAGTACTAGCAGGGGCACGTGGTGTTCCCCAAAGTGAGCTTGTAAAATACAGCCACTGGCAAAGCCAGCAGATCACTTTTCAAAACTCAAAGAGTGCCGCAGAGGTGTCTGCTTATTTCTTGCTTTCTTGTAACTCTGCCAAGGAGGGTGCAGTGAATGTCAGCTACATGATACCATTGCAAGCTAAGGACCTTGCTGTAAATAGTTTACGAAAATTTCCTAGCTGATATGCACACACACACATATATATATACACATATATGTATGCATGTACATACAGAATACGTACAGATATGGCATGAAATGTGCTTAAGACTAGGATACATAATTGCACAACAGGAGGCATCGCTGACTTGGTAGGTACCATCCTACAAAATTAAATCAAAAGATTTTGATATCCTTCTGTCAAGTCTGCAACTTAACCTTGATATTTTCATGTCACTAACAAAATGGCTTGTTCTGTTTGTTTGGGCTGGGGAAAAGCAGAGTCAAAAAACAAAGACACAAACAGCAAATCTTTGAAGAACAGAGAGGAAACACAAGGTGAGCAATGTGAAACCAGATACTTTCAACCCTTCTAGTCCATATGAAGCTGCTATTTATAATAACAGCTGGTTGGGGGGGGGGAGAAAAAAATAGGCAATCTGGTCATTTTTAGGATAAAGGGTATCCCTTTAACTACAAATCCTCTTTCCACCAGCCATTTCACTTGTCTTTGAAGATTGCAAGGAGTGCACTAAAGAGAAACACAGCATTTCACCATTCACTCAAAATTATGTTTGCTTGTTTACCGGATTATTTTCAAGAGCTGAAATAAATACACAAACTGCTAAAGGTTCACAGTTAATTTCTTTGTCATCTTGCCACATTTAAGGCCAGAAAAAAATGAAAGGGGGGTTTTCCTTCTTTTTTGGGGGGGTACAACTCAACTCTGACAATCTGACAGCATGTTGTATTGCCTCAGGCAAGGATACACTGTAGTAGTTTAGGAGAAATAAACTGCACAGTAACATCTTACAACCACCTAGGGTCAGTTTTCTTATTCAGAACTTAATAAAAAGAAGACATTGTGAAAACTGAGATCAGAACAATGACGCTGATCTGCTGCAGAATAAGACTGCAGACAACTTTCCATCAAGAACTCTCTACCTTTTTTCCTACAGCATTTCCAAGAGGCCTGGGGGAAGTCCGGCTGTCTCACCTCCTTGCCCAAGGAGAATGGATACACCCTGAAACAAGTGACAACTCCATAAAGAAGCCTTCTCAATGCATCTGGTGGGATGCATTGACATGAGACAGTGCTTCAGATGGCACTCAGGTATCCAAAAGAGAGGTGGCATCGCTGAAGATAGTAAGCAGCATGGTATGCAATGTTTGAGCGCATGTAGATTCTTCATAGGCTTCAGAAACAAGCCAGCCAAGGTGAAGAGTATCAGCAAGGATGCACTGAGAACATTGGCTTTTCAGTGCTGAGCTACATCCAGCCTGTCTCAGCACACAATCTGCAAACTGAACATGCACACAGCATCCTGCTGTTTTTTCCTGCACTTACAAAACCTTCTCTGCTTCTGTTCTTTAAATCCTGCAATTGCTTCCTGCAGCCAAAAAGTGAAGATACAGTAGGATCAGAAAAGTTGAGTCTCCAAAATTCTGACAGGGATATCAGAGTAAGATTCAAAACATAAAAAACATTGCTGAAGGATATTTTGACCTGAATAGCCATTTTCTCACACATTTATAATTCTTCCAACAAGAGTGAGGAGGAATTAAAAAGAAAGCATGAATCGGAACAATTTAAAAAATTCATGTGATTTTTCATTACTGGAATTACTTTCATCACTGATGACAAAGACGTTGTTGGTTCCAGAAGGTGGAATAGGAATATCTACTTAAAAAAAAGAAAAAAATGAAGGTGCGTGCTAAAGCACCATTCTGGATTCGAGCCATAAAAACTCTGACTCAAGTAAGCTCACAGGATCTTACAGTTATGCCCTTTACAGGCAAACAACAGGGATTTTCAAACTATTTCCAAGAGGTTAAAGAAAAAGCAGTTGTGATTCAAAATGGGGAGTGGGGGACACACACCAGATTTGCTTGATGTTTGGAGAACATCATGTGTTTACAACACTGCTCCCCACCCCCGACAAGCACACATTTTAGTGCCGAACAGTTGGGGAACGAAAAGTTGCCAGTGAAAGTCAAACACAGACATGCAGAGGGTTGGTTTTGGTTTGTTTTGGGTTTTTTCTTCTCTCTCCTTTTTTTTCTTCTCTGTTAATTTGGGAAAGAAAGGATTCATCTTTTAGATTCTGGGATTAAATAGCTGGATCCAAGCTCCTCATTATCAGAAAAGCTGCTACCCAAGGAAACCACAAATCACTTAAGGGAAAATCTTTGGCTGTCTCTCAGAAGGGGACCATGATCGTTTCCCTTGTCCTGAATAAAAAGTCTCTGATGCCCCAAGCAATACCAGCCATGCTGTGCTCCTACCTCACTACCAAAGTCATGAAAAGAAAAACTGAAGAAACTGCCAAAGAGTCAACAGGGTGGCACACTACCCCCACAATATGAGGCAGTGCCTTTGGCAACAGAGAACATGTACATCCTTTCTATTGCCAACTTGTGATAAAGCAAATGTATATTTTAGCTATTCATTCAGATAATGGAGCTCTGTTTAATTAATCTCTAATCACTTTTAAATTGATACATTCCTGAGAGTCACTGGGGCCCTGCTGGTTGTGGCAACTGGCATTTCTACAGAAAGCAATTCTGAGAAACAGATTAATTTGCTTTCAAAAAAAAAAAAAAAATTAAGAGCCACTCAGTCTAATGTATTTTATAAACAATCCCCAGCAAGGCTAATTATGGATTTTCAAAGAAGCATTTTAAGGTTTTGTTCCAGTATATCCATTCAAGGATGCAACTAAGTTTTGCAGAAGCTTCAACAATGATTCCTGATGGCAGAATAACAGCTTAAACTTCTCAAGGGCATGCCAGGTTACTCTTCTTTCAGGCTATTTGCTACTCCGCTGAATTTTTAATACAGCTTCAGCAAATAATGAGTTTACAGACTGGGACTGTTCCCAAGCCAAGGTACCTGAAACTGGTAATGAAATAAAAATGCAAAATGCCCATTGGCTGCGTAAGTTACATATCACCTGTCAGTGTTGCACAGACTAGCAGTCACGGGAGACAATTTCAAAGCCAGTACGGTAGCTTTACAGGCAGAAAAAGGGTCAGCATGGCAAAGTAGGAGGAAAGCAGAGTGCAAGATATCATTCATTATTTTACTATTTCCATAGTACCCAAAACTCCCAATGGAATCCTAAGCTTCTACCTGCTAAGTACTACACACACATCTAGCAAAACCCCTTCTGCCCTGAACAATACATATTCGATACGTCTGAAGACAAAGACCAAGAAAGAGGTGGTAGCACTGTCCCTGTGGTGCAGATGGCCAACCAGGGCAGGAGGAGGTTACACATCTTGTGCAAGGTCAGATGAAAAATCAATGCAAGCTATCACAGGTCACTTGAATTGTAGTCTGGAGCCCACTGTAAGGCCAGCCCTCCCCTCTCTGATGTCTAGGCCAGCGCTGCTAAACACTATGGTTAAGTACTTTGTGCATCCTCCTGGAACGCTGCTCTCTGCTATCATGAGTTGGTAATTCAGAAAGAAAAAGGACAGCATCCCTCCAAATGCCCTGCAAAAAGACTTTCAGAGCTGTACTCTGATCTCCTTCAAGGATTTTAAGGCCCAACATCTATGAGATAATCAGATACCAAGCATGAAATAAATATGTCCCTTAAGGGATGCAAAACCTTGTGATAACCTCCATCATCAATACCTCTCTAGTTTGTAAACTGCAATTACAAAAATCCAGGCAGCACTCGTAATTCACTCTTCCCCCCCCCCCCCCCCCCCCCCCCCAC
>JANRGW010027138.1:0-11178 GCA_024733675.1 Psilopsiagon aymara | reverse complement strand
CTAAACTGTTCTTATCTCAACCTGTGGGAGCTGCATTCTTTTGATTCTCCATGTAGCAAACTGCGTGGCTGATTTACAGCCTAAACCTCGACACATAGACACCAGCAAAGCCCACAGAGCTCCCCAGCTCCCGCTGGTGGTCTGGTACCAAAGGCACTGCCTGCTCTGAGGAGACAGAAGGAGCAGCCTGCAGCTGCAGGGGATGGACAATTGCCCACTCAAACAACCCTGTGTGTTATCTTTACTCCTGCATTAAGCCATGGAGTCCTTTTGGGGAAAAAGAATTGGAAGGGGCAGTTAGGAAAATAAGCATCAGTCTGATCACAGTATTATCTACCACAGAATCAATCATCCGTAGACTAAAAACACTCCATAGACCATTTCTGCCCTTCATCATCCATTTTTCTCATCTGAATGTAACAGAATTGTGCTTTGGGGTCATGAAAGGAAGTGCCACTGAGGGAATTCCCTTTGACTTTGCACAGCGGCTGTGCCCCACAGTGCTGGATATCTCAAAATCTTCCCCATGAAATGGATGTGAAAGGTAGCAGCCTCAGTCCAACTCCTCTCCTCTCTTTTTTAATTCTTACCTCAGATCCCAGAGAGTAAGTGTACCATGGAAATAAGCTCCTTGGACGAACGATCTCCAAGATGATGGCAAGATGAGTTGCTAACACTTCATGGGACAACCTGGTCAAGTGCCAACTTGGCTGGTGTAGGTCTGAAATCTAGTCTAAGTTGTATACAATACTACACTGGCAAAACTGGACTGCATAGAAGTACAAAACAGGGAAGTATCCATATGACAGTGCGCTGGGTGGACTTATGGCCTCAGGGCTCTGCCACCTGAGACCTCATTTCATTATACTATTTTCCAGAGGATAAATGCCATTAACTTTTTGTTCAGAAGTTATTCCTCCTTTCGAGAAGTGAATGGATGCATACCAGAAAGGTTTTGAAATTAATATTCCTCTTTTTCTTATAGGCAAACCCAGTTACCTTCTAAGCACTCCAGAAAGTCTGATAAGCTAACCACCAAGAAGGTCAGGGCAATTTAAACACTTAAAGGATAACAAACCCCTGCTTAAATGGCTAACATTTCCTAATTAGTTTCCTAAATGGCCTGAAAGTTACTCGATCTATAGAAGTGCAAAGAAAGAGGAAACAACATCCCAATGTGCACAAGCAATAATTAATGAAATCCCACATGCACTAATTTTCAACACAAATACTGTGTTCCAGGGTTCACTGAGACAAGGCTGGACAAATGAAAAGCCCCCTTTAGACACGACAAGGACTTAACAACTTTCAGTTTTCTAGGAGCATTCTAAAGAAAATATTAATAGTCTTTTCTGAAGTAAAATAATAATTTAAAAAATGGACCTTATTTCTCATATTAAGTTGCATACACAAATATGTTAACACAGCAGCAATGGCACAGATTTTGGTTTGAAAGGTCTCTAATTCATAGGCATGAAGTAGAGCTGTGTAAATAATCTGCAGTGAGTACTTAATTTACTGAATTTTGACCTTTGCTTTTTCCTCCCAAAGTACCTAGCATCACACTTCTGATGTCAATGCCTTTTACATGAGATTAGCCAGTGAGCTGAATTTCCCCAGTATTTATTGACCACAATGTTATTTCACTTCCCTGAGTGGGTGAGCACTTTAGGCACATGGAATTAGGAAAAGTAGACTACCAAGAGGATTTCTGGACGTGATTCTAATATTTTCTAGGAAAACTTGATTGTTCAAATACTAAAGAAGCTACTAGAAAGGGATGAATAAAAAAGACTGATTAACTCATCCTATGCCTGCTCCCTTGGTTCACTGTTTTTGCTGGTTTTGGCTGGGACAGAGTTAATTTTCTTCACAGTAGCTGGTACTATGTTTTAGATTTGTGTTGGAAACAGTGTTGATAACACTGGGATGTTTTTGTTATTGCAGAACAGAGCTTACACAGAGTCAAGGCCTTTTTTGCTCCTCACCCCACCCCACCAACAAGTAGGCTGGGGGTGCACAGGAAGCGAGGGTACACAGCTGGGACATTTGACCCCAACTGACCAAAGGGATGTGCCATATACCGTCTTATGATGTGCATGCCTTCCCAAGAAACGGTTACACTTGATGGATCCCTTCTTTCCTGGAGGCAGCTGAACACCTGCCTGGCCGGGGGAAGCAACGAACAGATTCTCTGTTTTGCTTTGCTTGTCTGCGGCTTTTGCTTTATGCATTAAACTGTCCTTAACTCGGGAGTTTTCTCACTTTTACTCTTCCTCTTCTCTCCCATTCCACTGGTGGGGATGTAAAGTGAACAGCTGTGTGGTGCTTAGTTGTCAGCTGGGATTAGAGCACAGCACTATTTAAATAAATAAATCTACCCTTCACCAACATGCTGCCTCGTACCCCGCATCTTCAAATCCACATGCTCTCAGGAAGACAACAAAAACTCTTGAGTTGCCCTTGACACTTTTAGAGTGCCATCAACATTCTGAAAACTAAGTGAATAAAGTCTGTGGTCACTAATTCTCACTTCATTTTTAAATTATGTTCTAATTTGTTGCTTTTAAAAGCTAAACCCCTCCTTTTACACCAAGCAAGCATTGTTATCATACTCATTTCTAGGCTCATGAACCCTATTTTTCATGCCCCACACTTTCATTTTTGTCTTAATGAATCCAATATTGACTTGAAGATCTACTGCAAAACATTACAGAAAATGCAAGGCAAATAATAAAACAGGCTCAGTGTTGCAATGGACAAGTCAATAAGCCTGTTGGATACCTGTAGATGGAAGGAGATGATGGAGCTGAACTCCACCTGGAAGATACACATTATAAGAAAATTGATGCCTACATGGCAAACAAGGAACAGGATCTTCTGACATAAGCATGCCCAGGTTTGCAATGAACTGTCTCTGAAGTTATCCCTTTATTACAACATGTTTCAAAGTGCCAGAAAAGGTGGATCAGGAAACCATATCTGAACCTTTCCTACAGCCTTACACCATGGTTGCAAAGATGTTGCATGTCAAACCACTTCTAATATAAATACTGGATATCACAACACAAGCTTTTCCTCAGACAGATATACTTCTCAGTATACAACAACAGACCTTGAAAATCTCTTTCCACACCTCCTGTTTAGAAGGAATGGTAAAAATCAGTAGGGATGATTACTCAGATGAATACTCTTACTGGAAAAACAGAATGATTTTATCCATTTCACCCAGGCTGGAAAGATCACATAATATCTGATGCATGCCTGAGGAGAAGAACTGTTCAAAACTAAAACAAGCAGAAAAATGTTTAATTCATGAGAATGGTTTATCAGCTGAGCTCCCAAGCAAGCATCACGATTTTCCTGACTATAGCACTGCTGGATATTCCTTGACAGCTCTTTCCTGATACTCCATTTAGGCAAAAATAAATTAGTAAAGCATTTTATAACAGCTTAGAAGTTTCCAGAATGAGTGTGTGTGGCCAGGAACCAGTGTGTGCTTTATGTCCATCTAGAAACTGAGCCTCAAAATATGGCACAGTTCACCAGTGGGACAGCCACTGACAGAAGCCAACACTTCTGACAGGGCTTTGAAGTTTGTATATTCCAGATATGTGAAATGCTGCCTCATATCTACTGAATTATGCGACTTCAAGCCATCATCTGCCACTTCATCTTTCCAGGAATTCTGGAATTTCCAAGTATAATTTTTGTGGCACTGCAGGCAAGCTGGGAGGCTGAAAGCAACTGCCAGACTGTCTACCCATTCCTCACCAAGCTAGCTAGCGCCCCTGTACCCCTTTTCTGAAGCACCTAATCCTGGGAGGAAAATCTGGACTCTCATGTGGAATATTATACTTTAAAAGGCAATTTTATATACATCTACTTCCTCGATGAAAGTACAAACTCTGATAACTATGCGGAGCCATCTCTTCTCACACACGCTTTGGAAAACAGCCACCTCAGGCCAGGGAAAGGAGAGATGGCAGACGAACGATGCAGTGGCTGCTGCCAATCCCCACTGACCACTGCGTCTGCTTTAATTGACACCACACTTACTGATGCCGGGTTTTGATTATGCAAATGATGTGCACATGTGAAAAAACACTGAGCTGTGCTTCCTAACACTGGCAGAACTATCCATGGCACCCTCTTTACAGAGCTTTCTCTGGAAATCAAGACTGACAGCTTGTGAGAACTTGGCACCTTGCCTGCTCTTCAAAGCCCCAGGCTGCCAAAGCCCAGCAATTAGAGAAGAGAAAATGGCTTTCAAGCACAAGAAAGGACACAGCAAGTAAGACAACTGCTGTGTACACAGTAGCAATGCTGGTGGCCTGAAATGAATACTACTGAATAGTTGGCAAAATATTTAAAAGACTCAGAAGTTCAGTCTAGCAGCAAAACTGGGGACTGGAAACACTAAGAAACTGCAGAATCAAATACAAAAGCAATTCTGTTTCAACATATACAAGTGATGAAAGTGGCACTCACAGCAGGTATTGGAGGTACAATAAGGATTTAGGAACTCCACATTAAACTTCAGCTAAACTTCTTTTGAGTCAGAACATTATATGGAACAAAGTTATGCCCAGGAAAGAGTAACCATGCAAAAACAAAATCCAGCTAGAAGAAATTCAGAATTTAAGGAATCAGGAGTAGTCACAGAAATAACATTAACACCCTCAATTTAAAACAAAAATACTTGGTCCACAGCTTTAGACATATGCTAAAAGCCATTTTACACACAAAAGGTAATTATCCAGGCAGCATGAGGCATGTTACACAGAACATGCCAGGTCACACCGGTGGATATCTGAAGTTTCACAAACACGAAGGGTGGGAGGCAAGCTTTTGCTAAGGTCCAAGTTCTCAGTATAGGGTGGGTGAGATACCCTAGGGCACTTAAAATGGCACAGGACACTGATATTAAAGCAAATCAGTACTCAAAATTGCCCATAGAGCCATTCAGCATACCTTAAGTAAAACAGCTGAATTTAGGCAGATGAAGAGATTAGTGTAGCCCTGTCATTAAATCTCCACCAATTCCAACGTGAGTTTAAGCACTTCCTTTGCTTGTAGCCACCTACAATTATGCATCTCAATGAGGAGCTGTATTCACCCACAACATGGATTTAGATGAGATAGTCAAAGTTTTGGTTGGTCAATGGCTGTGCAGAAGATGGACTGGTGAAAGTAGGGCAGAAACCTGATATCAAAACACAACCAAGGCTTGCATGGTGTCCTGGTTTTGTCTGGGATAGAGTTAATTTGCTTCCCAGTAGCTGGTGCAGTGCTGTGTTTTGGCTTTAGTCTGAGGACAGCGCTGGTAACACACCAGTGTTTTTTTATAGCCAGTGCTCAGCAGTACTTACCCTGATAAAGGACTTTTCAGACTTCCATGCTCGGTTGGTGAGGAAGGACACAAGAAACTGGGAGAAAGCAGAGACAGAACACCTGACCCAAACTAGCCAAAGGGGTATTCTACACCACAGCATGTCATGCCCAGTAAATAAACTGGGGGGAGTTACCAGGGATGGAGTGATCACTGCTTGGGTCAGGCTGGGAGCTGGAGAAGGCAGACGGTGAGTGAGCAGCTGCATGGTACTTAGTTGATGGCTTGGCTTACTCACAACACATGGTCTTGGCAGGTAGAAGGATGTTTATTTTTTCCCAAATTACACACTAGTCAATCTCTAGTAGACAGTATTTTTTTTTCCTTGGATGGAATCCACATGCATTTGCTAGCCTCAATAAATAGGAAGACATTTGTTATTTTTTGTTTTTTAATCTATGCTCTGTGTTGTACCATGTCAGAGGTAACACTGTATCCATATTAATTAACTCATTTCTTTTTACTGTGGCTAAATATGTTGATGATGATGCTTCTTCCTGTAAAAGTTTATCTTTGATGGATGATGTTATTAAGAAGCTGATTGTTTTCCATTTCCAGGAACACTTTTGGCTTCAGAGTTTACATACAAATTCAAAAGATAATTATATGCTGTTCTTCAGCATATTTTATGCCATACTGCAATCTCCACATCCTCTAGAAAAATGTCACCTTTCTTTGTATTTCAGCATTCTCTTTACATTATATTGCACAAAAAATCTGTGTCATTTTCACAAAAGCTGCTTGATAGGTCTTTCTTATCTGTGTCAAAACTAAATTGAAATACGATATTTAAACACTGCTCACCTGACATTTATGAAATGACTAAAGAGTGCCCCAAAGCCTTTTCAAAAAATATTCGTAAGATTTTGGAACTACAGAAAAATAAAGGTCAGTGAAGAAATCAAGAAAGGAGAGACAATAATTTCACTGTGCAAGCCAGTGAAAGTGAAAACAAGATATAACCAGCTAATAAGATACAAATACATAATAACCACAATGTGAGATTTATTATGTTCTCTTACACACAAACAATTGATAACAGTCAAGTAGCCTAATTTTTACTTCTAGATGAAAATTTAGAAAACTATTATACACAGCAGTCTAGTATTTAGGAACTATTATTCATACTCATCTTGGTAACTTTCATCTTAATGTCTGACTAGGGTAAGAAAAAATCTGGGTATAAACCCAACATATTCTCAGGCTCAATAAAGAAGTTTTCACCAATGATGACACTACAGCTTGTCAAAAATTCATACCACCCGAATCTCTTAATGAGATTTCAGTATGCATCTGAATACATTAATAACTGTGTAACAGGACAAAGGAGTGGGAAAATATTTGGCATATCATACTAATCTAATTATGTAAGAACAGTGCACATATCTGAAAATTACACTACTAAATTTTCCAGACAAAAAATATGGAACAACAGAGTTTTCCTACATCAGTATCTAATTTGAGCGGTAACAGTAGAATACAAATAAGTCATGTTTGAGAATTTCTTTGACTCAACTCTGTCCAAAAGCGCTGAGAAAGCTACCTGACCATATCTAGACTTTATCTAAATATGGGTTTGAACCAAAACTCAAGCTCTAGCTTTTACCTGTGAACTCTTTGAAGCTTAAGATGGTGAAAAATGTGTGCTCTTACTATCCTTTAAGACAGACATAAATATTCAGGCTGGATGTTGCAAATCCAGATATCTTTACACCTGCTCAAAGTAAGTGTGCATTTATATCATAGAATCACACAATCACAGAACAGTTTGGACCTTAAAGATCATATAGTTCCACCCCCCTGCCATTGGCAGGGACACCTTCCACTAGACCAGGCTGCTCAAAGCCCAGTCCAACTGGCCTTGAACACTTCCAGAGATGGAGCATCCACAGCTTCACTTGGCAACATGTTCCAGTGCCTCAGTACCCTCGCAGTGAATATCATATAACCATTACCAAGCCAAAGAAGCAGCCTGAGCTCCTTCTTAAGAAAATTTGACGTTGTGTACATTGTACTCACACCACCCAATTTCAGGCATGGACCATAGCTGGCTATATGTGAAGAGTGATGTCCCTTAGGCTATGGCGAATGTAGGCTCACAGCCTCTCCTGGAGGATGGAACAATGCAAGAGTTCACCTGTGGTGATGTCAATAGCAATGCATGGAACAAAGTGAAGGTGCCCCTGCTTTTCTGCCTGAGCTTCCTCAAACTTCGAAGACAAGCATGTCCTTGGGCTCTTACAGAATTCAGTGTTGTGATGTTGGGTGCACACCAGGGGTTGTACAGGAAAAAATAAACATCTAAAGTGGTGGAAATTGTCCAGATTTAATAATATGATCTCCTTGAACTCAGAACAGAGTAATAAATAGGAGAGAAATTAAATCCAACATTAAAAAAACCAAACACACACATGTAAATAACTAAAGGCAACTCAAAGATCCAACAGGCTACGGTGATCCAGACACAAAAGGCATCTAAAGAAACTCGAAAAGAATAAACAATATAGAAGTAGCATTTTATGTGTACTCTCAGCATTTTTATTTTTGTACCCTGACATGCAAAAAGATGACAGTATCATTTCTAACATTTCAAATCACTCAGATACACTCCTATCAGTCCAGAAACACATGTATCTTCTTAATGATACTCAACTGCAGCCTTTTCCATATATAATGAATGACTTTTCTGCATTTAATATTAAAATGAGGACATACATCATGAATCATTTACAGAAATAAAGGCACAAACTATCACAAATATATTATGGTGCACAGAAGAAGTCCCAGTTTTTCATGCCCCATAATACTTGAGTCTTAAAGGAATGACACTTCCTTGAAGTCTAGAAGCCCTTTAACTTACAGCAAATGAAAGAAATAGATCAAACTCAAGATACAGAAACCTGTTAGACTGCTATCACCTGTCAGAGCTTTGTTGCAACTCTTACCTAAATACATTATTTCTTAGACTTTGTTTCTGGTGTCAGGAATCTGGTCTATAGTTGCCTGCAATATTTTCACCATAGTTTCAGTCCCACACATACAATCTATTCAAGAGACACAAAATGTATTTTTTTTTCTAATGACATTTCTTGATAAAATGCAACAAGAAATCTGCACAAACAGCTTAGCAGAATTTAATTAGGCATGCTGAATGGAAAAGCATAACATATGCTTCTATGCTAGCTAATGTATCATGAAGGGTCATTTGATGTTGTATTTCATGGTATAAGGTGATAACTTATGTGTGATAGAAAGGAATTGTCTCCTCAATCATATTAGCTTTTTCAATTATCTAGGAATTTTATTTGCCCCTCTTTCCCCACTCATAATTTTCTAAAACACTGAATACTGTTTCCAGAGCCAGGAAATAACACTGGATGAATTAATATTCAGTATACTATGACAACACGTAGATTCCAGTGCTGCATTATATTCTACAAATAGCATAAAACAAAACATGAAAATCTGCCATTATTGCTATATAATTCAAGCAAATTTTATAATTGAGATGTGGAGAAGACCAGTTTGGAAACAAAAGTCCATACAAAAGCTAACACGGCCTGTTGTAAGTCATTTCTCACTGAAATCCACATGAAAAAATATAACTAAGTTTATATGAAAGGGTTTTCTGTTGCATTCTTAAGCTCTGCAAGTAAAAATCTTTGATCTATTTATGGTCCTAGGCTGTCCCCTTCATGAATAGGTTGCCAGGTACATTTGAAGTACATTTATTTATATGTATTAGGCCAAAATTCCATACAATTCTCATGTTGAATGACATCTCATTCACTATACTTTGTGAACTTTCAGAACTTTATTTACAAACTATTCTAGCAATTCTTAATACTGATATATTTTCATGCAATTAATGTAATAATTTTCATTTAATCATGAATTTGCATTAGAATTATTCTATCTGAATAAGCATCTATCGATAATAGTACATAATGTATATTTGGTAGGCCAAGCAGTTACCCTACGTGAGCCTCATTTAAAAATACCATAATTGCTGAGTTCATTCTCACATTAGTTTACATTTCATGCAGAATATACAACACTAATGTTTCACCTAAATACTTCAAAATAAGAAGCCAACAGTATTATTACAAGTGTTAATCCACTGAATATGGCCTACCACCATAAAGTTAAAAGCATTACCAGCAACTGTGTACAAATGGTACCTGGGGCACTACAGATTCATCACAATATGTGTAATATGTCAGGCAGTTTTGTGGGTATCCTTCCAATGGCACCAATGCTTTCACTTCTGTTACCAAACAAAATTAGAAATAGGATAGCAACATGTGTTAATGAGAAATTTTAATTTTACTTTAATTTTTACTTTCCCTACAGACAACGTGCAACTTGAAGGAGATTTCAGGTACTTTCAGAGTGTACTATGCATATGGGTTATGAGTGGAATGCCCCAACCTGCCCCTCCAATATGAAGAGATCTGCAGATCTCTCCATATTTTCACTACAACTCACAGAACAATACAAGCTGCCAGCTAGGCTTTCATTTAGGGTAGCTAGTTTTCTATTCACAAGAAAAGATTTTGGACAGTGTATTTTACTATCAAGTACCACAGGAGGAGTCTTATGTTCTCAAGCCGTAGGCATGTAACAAATACATAAAAAATACATGCAGGTGGATGAAATTAATAAATTCCCATTCAACAAGAAAACATAAAAGATGAATGAATAGTTCTTCCCTAAAAACCTGAAAAAAAAAGTGGATTCTCAGGAGAAGAGTTTTGCTGTAACAGTAGCCTCTCTTGTTTCTAGAATCTGAAGCATAATTGGCTTCCTCAAAGTGAAACAGGAATTTGAATAGCCTCACTCCCTCAGTGACTGTGGGAATACGAACAGCCAGTATCCATCTGAAGTACTTATAGCTCCCCAGGAATCAGATGTGGAGCCAAAGTTAGTTATTGTAGGTCAGTGAAGACAGTGAGATGCAACCCATGTATCTAGAAGATGTAGATGTTCAAAGAGAGAATAGCTGTCTTGTGGAGGTCGCTAACATCTGCTATACAGAGCTACTACAGAGTAACTTGCATTAGAGAGCTATTGGAGAAATCTCTCTCCCCACGTACATTATCCGATGTCCAGAACAAGGAGTTTGCAAGTGAGAACTTACCCACCTGTTTGTGTGGTAGGGCTGGGCAGCAGCAACAGGACAAGCTGACCACTCAAAACTGGAATAGAGCAAAACCCATGATCATAGAATCATAGAATAGTTAGGGTTGGAAAGGACCTTAAGATCATCTAGTTCCAACCCCCCTGACATGGGCAGGGACATCTCACACTAAACCATGTCACCCAAGGCTGTGTCCAAACCGGACTTGAACACCACCAGGGATGGAGCATTCATAAATGCCCTGGGCAACCCATTCCAGTGCCTCATCACCCAAACGGTAAAGAATTTCTTCCTTACATTCAATCTAAACTTCTCCTGTTTACATCTGAACCTGTTACCCCTTCTCCTATAACTACAGTCCTAATGAAGAGTCCCTCCCCAGCATCCTTATAAGCCCACCTTCAGATACTGGAAGCCTTCTCTTCTAAAGGACGAACAGCCTCGACTTTCTCAGCCTATCTTCATACGGGAGGTGCTCCAGTTCCACGATCATCCTCGTGGCCCTCCTCTAAACTTGTTCCAACAGTTCCATGTCCTTTTTATGTTGAGGACACCAGAACTGCACACAGTACTCCAAGTGAGGTCCCACGAGAGCAGAGTAGAGGGGCAGGATCACCTCCCTCGACCTGCTGGTCACACTCCTTTT
>JANRGW010027136.1:0-16623 GCA_024733675.1 Psilopsiagon aymara | reverse complement strand
CACAAGTTAAAAACACAGTGCTGCACCAGCTACTAGGAAGGAGAAAAATGACTGCTACTGCTGAACCCATGACAGCAGCACTGTACACGAACCTGAAACAGATAGCTGTAAAGCAGGACAGATTGAACTAGTACTGGAAGTCACTCCTTCTAAATTTAATACCAGACCTGACTTTGATTTGCTTTAATTCTCTTGGATATAACAGCAGCCTTGTGATCTCAAGCCCATGATGCTATTAACTCACTTAGGACAGTTTTACTCACTTTTAAGAATTAGTAATAGCTCCCTCTGGTCATTTCAGTCACCTCTTAAAGGGTCTCTCTGGACATTCCTTCAAGTAATTTATGAATGGGTCAATGAAACTGTTAATAATTCCAGCTGTCTTCCCTCACTCTCCTCATGTTTCAAAGCAGCGAGTTTTACTCCCTACTAATGTAGATAGTAATATTTCTTGCTTGGCTTAAGATGAGTGACTGCAATTGTTTCTGAACTGTTGCACAAATAAAATGTAGATTTGGAACAGACTTTTCTAACATCTTACAGCATACCATTTAAGAGGACAGGAAGTGGAGGAAACGCTTAATGTTGCAATAATTCACTGCGATGCTATCCTGTACCACTGCACATGCCTGTATTAGTAAAATTTAGAAGCAAAAGGTTTAACTCCCAGCTAACGCCATTCTAACATAGCTACAGCCACTGTCAAAAGCTGCTTCTATAGATTAGAGTAATACAGTATTGTGTTTGCTAACCATTGACGGGACCTGCAAAATACGAGGTATGTACTGCTATGAAGAAACTGGTATTTGTGGAGACCTCATAGCAGCCTTCCAATATCTGAAGGGGGGCTATAGGGATGCTGGGAAGGGACTCTTCATTAGCGGCTGTAGTGAGAGGACAAGGAGTAATGGGTTCAAACTTAACAAAGGGAAGTTTAGATTGGATATGAGGAAGAAATTCTTTAATGTAAGGGTGGAGAGGCACTGGAATGGGTTGCCCAGGGAAGCTGTGAATGCTCCATCGCTGGCGGTGTTCAAGGCCAGGTTGGCCATAGCCTTGGGTGATATGGTTTAGTGGGAGGTGTCACTGCCTATAGCAGGGGGGTTGGAACTAGATGATCTTATGGTCCTTTCCAACCCTAACTATTCTATGATTCTATGGCTGATCTTTAACTAGCTGCTGTTAATTAACTCAGTTAAGAAAATGACTGTGCAGCAAGTAGCACTTGCACATCAGTTCAGTGAGCTGTGAAGCTGTCTGCACTGCAAAGAAAACTCACCCTCACTGCTTGGTCTGCCTTTTGAGAACTTGTGAAAGCGATGATGAGTGCCTATGAGGCTGCAAACCATGCATTGTCTGGAGAATATATGCACAGCAGGGAAAACATACAGAAAAACACTGTGACAGCCTGTCAACAAAGGTAGCTGTCCAAGCTAGTCCACTGTAACTGTAAATTGACATGGTAAACCTGGGCTTACCTGCTGATGCTTTGTTGGGCTTGTAACCATGCAGACTTGAACAGAGTTATTAAGGTTAGCACAAACTAGGTATGAATGGAAATGAATGAATGCAAGCACCAGAAGAAACAGCAGAAGTGTTTAAAAAAATGGTCTGCATTGACATACAAGGATTCTGTTCCCAGAAATAGAAATGAGAAGTATGCTCTTCATGTCAAGACCAGACAGTCTTCACTCTGGTAAGACCGTAGCACAGAAGAGTCATCGGGGGAGATCCTATCTTTCGACACAAGAGGATGGCATCAAGGTCACAGCCCATCACATATGCCGTTCATTTTCTTCTTAGCCCACAAAGAAAACATAGACTTGTATATATTTCAAACATATGTTACAAACAAGACAAAATGGACAATTAAAAGAAGAAGACTTCTGCAAGATTCCAAATCAGAGGACACCCACATAATGACCAGTGTTTCCTGATGACTTTAAAAGACTAACCCCAAGACTAATTCAGCATCATTAAACAAGAACTCCAGAATATGACAAGCGCTCAATAGCTGGCACGTCTCATATCCCACATGGCAAAAAATTGAACATGGGCACGCAAATCCTAGTATTTGTGAGTACATGTGTGTGACAGTGTGAGTGGTTTAAAACAACTTATTTAGAGTTTCTGAAAAGAAGTATCAACTTACCTTTCTGTATGTTTTTTTTGTGGTAATTTCCAACAGGTGCTGATAAACTGCTTCTCCTACTGGCTATGCACACTTCATTGTACCATACAGATATGTCCTCTAGGCCACCAGCTCCTGATGATTTAAAGAGGAAATAAAAGAAGATAGCACATAGGGAGCACCTAAATCTACCTTTAGGTTAGTCTCAGACATACTAAATTTAATGTTTGCTTCTTCAGAGAAAAGGAGAACAAAGCAGAGTAGAAATGGGGAAGAAAAGAGATGCATAAGAAGCCTGAAGACAGACTGAGAAAGTTGGGGAGGTTCAGCCTGGAGAAGGCTGCATGGAGACCATATAGAAGCCTTCCAGTATCTGAAGGGGGGCTATAGGGATGCTGAGGAGGGACTCTTCATTAGGGACTGTGGTGGTAGGACAAGGGCTAACAGGTTCAGACTTAAACAGGGGAAGTTTAGATTGGATATAAGGAAGAAGTTCTTTACTGTAAGGGTGGTGAAGCACTGGAATGGGTTGCCCAGGGAAGTTGTGAATGCTCCATCCCTGGCGGTGTTCAAGTACAGTTGACAGAGCCTTGGATGACATAGTTTAGCACAAGGCATCCCTTCCTATGGCAGGGGAGTTGGAACTAGATGATCTTAAGGTCCTTTCTAACCCAAACCATTCTATAACTCTATGATTCTATGACTGAGGCTGTCCCCCACCTAATCTTTCAGTACCTAATTATGATTTCAGATGTCTTCTTTAGATAATCATGCTTTTCTGTTGTATGGACATTTAGCAATTATCACTATAGCTGCTTCTTTAAAAAAAAATAAAATAAAAATGAAGTAGACAAATAAGTCTTAGGATAACGAAATATATCATCTATCCATTGTCCCTTCAATGTATGCAGCCTGCTGGTATAGTTCAGAGTTAATTTACATGATAGATGGTTCTACTTCAGCCTGAAACAAGGCTGGCCTGCATGTCATTTCCTGTCAGGGGTTGTTGATCCTCAATTACTTATTTGAGATAAATGATGTAATAAAAACACACTTTGCAGTCCAAAAGCCACCTCCATCTACTGTACAATGCTGGTTTTCTGTTTGATCTCCTATCCTGTCCGTCCCCCTCCCAGACACTAGCCACAGTAAAAAAAATTACTCTGGTATCTAAGCAACGCAACAGCCCTTATTTTGTTCCTTGTAAATGACAAAGTTGCCTCAGCTATCAGAGCCGCTTTCCTGTTCACTCTCAACAGTTGTCATAAAAAGTAATATAAAGAAGGGGATGGTAACTTGTAAATACTATGGCCAATGCACTAGCTGAAGCTTCAGGAGCTAAAACAGGTTAAGCCTCATTTAACTGGCCCATGCTACACCTATTTCTCTGCTGATTGGACAACTTAAAGGCAGAGAAAAGGTGCTAGAAAAAGAGTTATTTCATGACAGTGTCATTCATGACAGTTTATCTTTCTTACTTTATCCAACCTGCCGGTGAAGTAACTGAGGATTCCCAGAGCTGGATGAATTCAATAAGAAATTGAAATTGCCAGAAAGCAGTTATTCCTGTCATAGAGCAACTCTCAATGAGATCACAAGCTGTTATAAGAACAAGCTAAATTATAGCCTGTCTCCTCTATGATCAGTTTCTCAGTTTATGCATATAGGAAATGCAAAGCAAAATACTTCATGGGGTGTGGCAAAGATCAGTCCACTAATGTATTTGAAAATGTAAAGTGCTATTAAGTGCAAGACTGATTACTGTAATTGACACTGTTTTCACACTCTTTGTAATTCCACGGCTACAAAAGTAGCCGTGGAATTATGTTCCAGGTGTACAGAATCACTCTCTACCACTCAACTCATACTTCGTCATTATCACAGCATCCACATGCTTATGATGAAATCTCTATGCTATAACATTTCTTCTTCTGCAGGGCCCAGATTGGCATTGTCAGATAGTCAATTGAACATATGAGACATTTGTGATGTATTAAGTCTTGATACTATTGTGTAAGAGCCAGATTTGGAGTGGGATGGTAAATGTAGGCTTTTTAACTTTCCTCAGAGAGATGTGATCTATACAAAGTGATAAAGCAGGCTTTATCTATACAAAGTGATAAAGCAAGCTTTAGATGGAAGACTTTCAGCTCTGAAACAACAGAAATTTGCATACTTTATCTTTTTTATTTGCAGGTGAACACTTCAAAAATAAAGAGGATTAAATGTTTTATTAACTACACACACTGATTACCTTTTTTTAACCTTAAAAAGAACAGGTTGGTAGTACAGGTGTCATCAGAGAAGGTTTAGTGAGAAATCTCTGCTTTCCAAAGAACCAGCACAGAGGTGCTAAGGAATTCTGCGGTAATCTGCATCACACCCTGAATTTCCTCCGGTGTTGCTCTACTGTGTTAATGGCTCACAAACATGCTTCTGTTGGGTTGGTATGGCTGTGGTAGCTCTTGACCTTGACACTAGAGGGTTATGTTACTCTTTATAAAGTAGTCTACTAATCAAAAGTCAGTCCCCTCTCTTTCTTTTTGTTACCATGGAGCCAGAGGGTCACCCATTACCAAATTCTCCAGCCTATCCCCAACATAAATAGCTTTTCTTTTCTAAAGTCTGTAACATTCCATTCCAACACTCCAGTCATAGGAACCATCCCACCATGTTTCTGTGATGCCTATTATATTATACTCCCATAGACGTGCACACCTCTCTAATTCCTCTTGTTTGCTCCCCATGCTATGGGTGTCTGTATAGAGGCATCTGAGCCGAGCCTCAAATGAAGCTGGCTCATTGGCATGAGCAGCTGGAATATCTCTGCATTTTTCTGTGCATTTATTATAGGTGCTGGCAACTGACTGAGTGTGTTGGGATGGAACAATGCCACCCTCCCCCAACACATCTAGTTTAAAGCATCCTTGACCAGCTTGGCAAGCCTCCTACCAATACTGCTCTTCCCCTTCTTTTTCAGACCAGGTCTTCCAGCCCCCAGTAAACCTGTCTACTAAACTGATTCCTGTGTTCAATATACCGAAACCCCTGACTATGGCAACACCCTTCTAACCATTTATTAACATGGCCAATCCTCCCAGCCTTTTTAAGGTCCTCCCCTTTATCCTGGAGAATTAATGAAAAGACAATCTGAACTCCAGAGCCCCTAACCACCTCTCCCAGGGCTCTGTAGTCCTTTATTTTCTCCAGGGTGTTGCTATCTTTATCACTAACACACACATGGATCATGGATCACTAGAAGTGGGTAATAGTCAGTGGGACTTACTATAGTAGGCAGCCTCTCTGCAACATCCCTAATCCATGCCCCTGGTAGGCAGCACACCGCCCTTGAGACTGGGTCAGGCGGACAGATGGGTACCTCTGTTCCTTTCAAAGTAGAGTCCCCTACTATTACATCCCGACTACTACTTCCCTTCCTGTATTCCCCTTCCTTTACCTTCCTTTCTTTTCCCTTCCTTTCCCTTCCTTTCCCTTTTCATATCCAGACTTTAAGTCAAAAGGACTTATATAGATGCGTATATTAAGAATGCTGGAGATTTCTGGCCAAAATTGTAGAGAAAGTAATTTGGTCCTGAATTTACATTTGCAGATCTTCATAGGAAGCAGCCTGTGTAATCTCCATGAATTAAACACACTGTAGTCAAAAGCCTTTGGCATCAGTGCGGGATTAATGACCAGCAAAAAAGAAGATGGTTTGAAGAAAGCCAAGCCATCATTAAGCCAGTGTTCTGTGCCAAGGTTATTGCCATTACAAGCTTTTTTAAAAGCACTGAGGAAAATAAACACTGGAGAGCAAGTCATTTCTTGTATTGAGCCAATACTCCTCCTATGTTTTTTTGCAGTTTTGAAGGGTGCTGTTTTTACTTTTGGCACATGTTTTTCCAAAAGTCTTTAGGAATCAATGCTTGGATTGCCTCATATTTTATGTAATCTGTGGCACAGTTATGAACTTGCTATCTCTTCCAGAAATGTTGGAGGAAAGGCTCCTGAAATGAGGCTGAAGTTGTTTTGCTTCAAATAGACCACTGTAGGATATGTTCAGTAGGTAATGAGTGGAAAAGCACCACCTCTACACCCACTTTCTCATACCCAAATGAATTATTGCAGTCTTGAAAGTCTGTTTCTTGTTTGTAAAGATTTCTAGGAAGACCTGTATGTTTGTATAAAATTTACTAAAGCTATAAATGCTGAAAGGCTAAGCTTTTGTAAATGGCCCTGTCTTGGCTATATGGACAAGAGCTGGATGACTGAAAGAATACCTAGCGATTCAAGTTGCAAAAGACATGATCAGAATGATATATCAGCTTTCTACTGGCATAAATCTAGGACAATTGTTGCTTTGTTTAGACCAATTGAGAAAAAAGCACAGGTTCTTATACATTCAGACTATTTGGGGTTTGGTTTTTTTATACTATTTGTAACTCTCTATGAAATCATTTTTATCTGTCTCTGGCTGTAAAATGATGGAATCTACTCTTACTAAACTATCATGTTATAAGTACCTCACTATGTCACGCTCCCTTTGTTAATCACTCTTGAACCAATTATTACAGCCCCTCACTTTCCTCCTCCATTGTAATTTTCTTTCTGAACCTAATAAAATTTTGGTTTCTAAACAAAACCAAAATTGCATGAAAGAATCCCAGTGGTACTTGCACAGCATTGAATCCAAATCATTAAATTGGGGTCCATACATCATAAATCAAGTAATGCAAATACTTATATTAAAAAAAATTAATAAAAGTCAGGTAGGTATAAAAATCAAAATCCATACAGCAGTCCAAAACATTGTGCCTGAATGAGAAATGTGCAGGAATTTTAAGGATGGGTATCCATTATGGACTTGCTTATTTTTCTGCAATATATCTAGATGCAAGTCTGCCAATAAAAGGGCTTAATTTTTCATTCTGAAGAGATTAGCAAACAGACAGGCTCTAACAGAATCTTTAAGGCTTTAACTTTACTTTTTCTTCATACATGTAATCTTCTCTCCAAGCTCCCTATTTTCCTTATTGTCCATGTATTCTCCCATATCTAGACAAGATTTGAAGAAAACATGCCTCAGGAATGGGTGATCTAGCAAGACCCACAGCAAAGAAAGAGTTAACACATGCTACTTCCTTTAAAGCAGATAATGCCATATCAAAATGAGAACACTTTGTCTAAAGACAACATCCTTATCCATGGTTAAATCAGCTTAATAATTGAAGAACACAACTTGGGTCTTTGATGTGGGAGAGAGAAGATTTGACATGTAGCCTCAACAGACAAAAAAAGGCACTTTTATGTCTGCTTTTGGTTCTTCTGGCAGCTGCTTAATTACCTGCAGCACCTCAGCTGTTGGCTGCTACGAAGTTCCCCAACACTATTCACATGAGGAATAAAAAGCTAGCTTTAATTCAGATTAGAGCCTATTCCAAAGCTCCCACTAGCGTTTCCCCACCACTTCCTCACCTATATGTAGTCACACTCCTCTTAACAGAAAAGCTTCTGGAGCCCACTAAGGATAAGGGTGGAAAAATGAAAAACAAGTTATCCACTAGTGAGCTTTTGAGCTCCCCTTCTCCTTATTTCTTTTTTTATTTTTGTATTGTAGGACTTGAAATGTGTACAGATAGGAGATGAATCAGATGGGATTTCTTAACTGGGATTTCTACTGTCTTGAATATAATCCAGAGATTATTTTTCAGAGGAATCAATGCAAAAGACTGAACAGAAGGGTGAGTTCAAGTTAAAGCACGAGTTGTTTTACTAGAGGAAATCTACAAGCTTGTGGTATTTCACTTTTTTTTCTCTTTTCTTTTCCCCAAGCCCTGTATTGGACATGTTAGCTGGCATATTCTTTTATCCTATTAATCTGCTGCAGTCCCCTTCACTTTGTTTTACAGATATGAAGGAAAATGGGTACCTCATTAATATGCTTCAGTCCAGTAACCAGTAAGGCAGGAATTTTACTTACTAGATTGTATCATATTAGCTGGGGAAAAAGAACACCTAAAGCTAAGCAAAACTGAAAGGGAATTAAACCACATGATGTATAATTCCTCCAAGTATGGGTAACTAATTACCTTTGATCATTAGTAATTACAATTCAGCCTTTTTCCTTCAACATAACCAGTATTTTTTCAGTCTTGTAGAACGTCTATCTGTTGAAAATCAAAGGGATTTCACATTCAGTCAAGGTATGCTCATGTTGACAAGTGACAGGAAGAAATTCTGCACCAATGACAGAAAACAAGGGGAAGGAAAAATCAAGATTTGGGGAGTTCTAGCTGGCAGTTAAAACTAAAAAGGCTACACCAGCAAAGTGACAGAATTAATCCCATACAACCTGTTTACTTTGTTTAAATCAGCTGTTGGAAGAAATCACTGCTGATGCCCATGGACAAATAAAAAATGTTCATAATGGCTAATTTCTGAAAAATAGTCACAGAAATCGCAATAATAACAAAAATGATTGAAATATATTTCTGGAAAAATTCTTTTTGCAGATATATTTTCTTCATCTTGAATCAGATGTGGTTGTCATGACACAGAAACTTAAAATATCTGCTGATGGACTGGACAAGTTATGAGAATGAAATGTTTAAATAAACAGCTTTTACTAACATAAGGTCTTGCAGAAAGACCACCCTATGCAGCTGGAAACTGGTGGGTTCTTCAAAGACCAAGAAGATTACAGTTTCACTATTGTAGAAATAATGCAATTACATACAAATACCCATAGCATGGGGAACAAACATTAGAGATGTGTGCACATCTATGGGGGTATATCATAGGCATCACAGAAACATGATGGGATGGTTCCTACAACTGGATTGCTGGAATGGAAGGTTACAGGCTCCTCAGAAAAAACAGGCCCGGTACGCAGGGAGGGGGAGTTGCTATTTATGTTACAAATAGGCTGGAGAGTATGGAAGTCTGCCTGGGAACAGGTGAGCAGTCGATAGAGAGTTTGTGGGTCAGGGTGAAAGGGAGAACAGCGATGGGAGACAGTATTGTGGGGAACTGTTACAGACTGCCTGATCAAGACGACTCTGGGGATGGAGCATGCTACAAACAGATAGGAGCAACCTTATACTCACAGGCTCTTGTTCTCATGGAGGACTTCAACTGCTCTGATATCTGTTGGAGGGATGGGACGGCCTAGCACAAGCAACCCAGGAGGTTCCTCGATTGTGTGGAAGACAACTTCCTTCTGCAAGCAATAGAGGACCTGACAAGGAGAGGTGCCGTGCTTGGCCTCATGCTCATCAGCAGCGAAGGGCTGGTTGGAAATGTGATGCTCCAGGGCAGCCTTGGTTGCAACAGTCATGAGATGGTTGAGTTCTAGTTCTTCAGGACAGTGAGAAGAGCATGCAACAAGCTCACTGCCCTGGACTTCAAGAGAGCAGACTTTGGCCTCCTCAGGAACCTGCTTAGTAAGATTCCATGGGATATAACCCTAGAGGGGAGGGGTCCCAAGACAACCAAGTGACCCTTGGTTGATATTCAAGGGTAGCTACTACACGCTCAGCTCAGGAGTGTTCCACCCCAACTAGAAGGAAGTGCAGCAGGAGGGCCAGGAGACCTCCGTGGATGGATAAGGAGCTGCTGAGAAAATTTTGAGGAAAAAAGGAGCTCAAAAAAGATGGAAGGAAGGACCGGTGGCATGGGAAGAATACCGGGATGTTTTCCAGGAAGCTAGGGACTAGGTTAGGACAGCTAAGGCCCACTTAGAATTAAACTTGGCTAGGGATGTGAAAGATAACAGGAAGGGATTCTATAGGTACATTGCAAATAACAGACACACTAGGGGCAATGTGGGTTTTCTCCAGAAGCTATCAGGAGAACTGACTACTCTGAATTTGGAGAAGGCTGAGGTTCTTAATGACTTCTTTGCCTCAGTCTTCAACAGCAAATGCCCTGACCATACCACCCAAGTCTTGGAAGGCAGATGGAGGGATTGTGAGAATGAAGACCCTAGGCCCACTGCAGGAGAGGATCTGGTTTGAGACCATCTTAAGAACCTGAATGTATACAAGTCAATGGGACCTGATGAAATCCACCCGCGGGTCCTGAAGGAGCTGCAAATGAAGTTGCTAAGCCACTGTCCATCATATTTGAAAAATCATGGCAGTCAGCTGAAGTTCTCGATGACTGGAAAAAGGGAAATATAACCCCTATTTTCAAGAAGGAGAAAATGGATGAGGTGGGGAACTAAAGATGAGTTAGTCTCACCTCTGTGCTTGCAAAATCTTGTAGCAGATTCTCCTGGGAGGCAAGCTGAGGCACATGAAAATCGACAAGGGGCTTGGTGACAGCCAGCATGGCTTCACAAAGGGGAAATCCTGATGGAACAATTTGGTGCTCCATGGGGCTATGGAACTGATGAACAGGGGTAGAGCAGTTGACATCATCTACCTGGACTTGTGCAAAGCATTTGACACTGTCCCACATGACATCCTTATCTCTAAATTGGAAAGACATCAATTGGATAGGTGGACCACTCGGTTGATAAAGAACTGGCTGGATGGCCGCATGCAAAGAGTTGTGGTCAATGGCTCAATGTCCAGCTGGAGACCAGTAAGGAGTAGTGTCCCTCAGGGATCGGTTTTGGGACTGGTCTTGTTCAACATCTTTGTTGGTGATGTGGACAGTGGGATTGAGTGTGCCCTCAGCAAGTTTGCCGATGACACCAAGCTGTGTGGTTCTGTTGATACACTGGAGGGAAGGAATGCCATCCAGAGGGACCTTGACACACTTGTGAGGTGGGCTGATGCCAACCTGATGAAGTTTAACCACACCAAGTGCAAGGTCCTACACCTGTGACAAAGCAATGCCAGTCACAGCTACAGGTTGGGCAGAGAAGAGATTGAGAGCAGCCCTGCTGAGAAGGATTTGGGGGTGCTGGTCAATGAAAAAATGAACATGAGCCAGCAGTGTGCTCTTGCAGCCCAGAAAGCCAACCGTATCCTGGGCTGCATCCAATGGTGCGTGACCAGCAGGTCGAGGGAGGTGATGCTGCCCCTCTACTCTGTTCTCATGAGACCTCACTTGGAGTATTGTGTGCAGTTCTGGTGTCCTCAACATAAAAAGGACATGGCACTGTTGGAAGGAGTCCAGAGGAGGGCCACTATGATGATCAGGGGACTGGAACACCTCCATAGGTAGACAGCCTGAGAAAGTAGGGGCTGTTCAGCCTGGAGAAGAGAAGGTTGAGTGGAGTCCTCCTAGCTGCCTTCCAGTATCTGAAGGGGGGCTATAGGGATGCTGAGGAGGGACTCTTCATTGGGGACTGTGGTAATAGGACCAGGGGTAACAGGTTCAAACTTAAACAGAGGATCTTTAGATTGGATATGAGGAAGAAATTCTTTACTGTGAGAGTGGTGAGGCACTGGAATGGGTTGCCCAGGGAAGCTGTGAATGCTCAATTGCTGGAGGTGTTCAAGGCCAGGCTGGACGTAGCCTTGGATGGCGTGGTTTAGTGTGAAGTTTCCCTGCCCATTGCAGGGGGGTTGGGACTAAATGATCTTCAGGTCCTTTCCAACCCTAACTATTGTATGATTCTATGATTTTCCCAGGAGGTTTACCAAACCAAAATTTATCTGTTTCCTAATCAGTAGTGGTGTCAGCTTGATACGACAATTACCCTTACGATATTTTCACTTTCTTGTGTCTCTTTGACCGGGTATATTTCCTGTTCACTACAACTCTATGAAGCAGGTAAGCATCATCAACCGCAATTTCAGACAGGGAAAATCAGTCACAGAGGTGGGATGGCAAGTGAGAGAAGGACATATATTGAGCCAGTAGCTACATAAGAAGCATCAAGCAACTTCTAGTCCTAGTTTTCCATTCCAGCCCCTGGTAAATATACCTTATTTCTTAATTAAACACATATGCTATGTCTTCCTCCACTAGGGAAATGCGAAAGGGTAACCTCTAAAAGGCAAGCAGAATAACATAGTTACTCAATAAATGCTACATAGCTACTACACAGTTTATGTGTTCAATTTCCATTATCTGTGACCCCTGGTTTCATTTCCTCCGCTCCTTTCTCTCTGCACTCACTGAGTCTGCATGCAAAACTATGTGTATCTGTTTAAGTTGCTTCTGGTTTCTAATCTTCTATTGGAAAGATTTGCTAGTTGACATTGGTGCAACTTCTTTCAATGTAAGCTTCTGTCATTACAGAATAATAACAATCATTATATTATAGAAAATAACATCAGTGGTAATCCAGGAGTAGTAGTAGGCACCTATCCGTTTTTTTCATGTCCATTTTATTCACATCCCTCATTTTTTTCACATTCCTCTTATTATTTCCTTTTCCTGTGATGTGTCTACTAAGAATCTCATCTAGTTCTATTTTAAATATATCACTGATTCCAGCTCCAGTCATCTCCCTTCTCAACATTTTTTCATATGGTTATTACTGTTTTACACGAAATCGCATTCTCTGAAAGTCTGTTCCCAAGTTGCTCATTTTCATGTGATTTTTGCCATGCTTCCTGCCATTAACAGAAAATTGTTTTCCTTATGTTATGTACTGGAGTATGCACTTCATAATTTAAGTCAGTTCAAGCGGGGGTCACCTCAAAATTCCTATCTTTCCAATTGGAAAAGAGACTAGAGCTGATCACACCTCCTCTGTGTTACTCATGCCTTTGTGATTTGATGTCACTCTTAAACCTTCCTATTGTAAATTGCCTGGTAGAGCAATTTCTTCCTGCTCTAGCTGTGCAATCTTTTGCCATCTTCTACTAAGTAGTATTGATAACATTGTTCACCTGGGGGAAAGTTTGAGATTTCCTATTTTGAGGAAAAGCTCTCTCAGAAACAAATTCTTTTAACAGCAAAGCACTTTTACCTAAAGCATACACCAAAGAAACAAAAGAAAGCAGAGTCAAGTTTTTTACTGTGCCACAAGTCAGACTGAGCAGTTATTGTGGGCTTTCCTAGCCCTTCTGAAATGAAAAGTGAGCACACTTTGTTGTATGGAAAAAAGGAGAATATGTGGGATTTCTGGGGCTAATTATATGATAAATTTGGTCCAGGCATAAAGAAGTTTGCTATTTTACTTTTTCCATTTCACTAGTTCTGAAAGCCTCTTCCACCTCAAGGCCTTTTGGAAATAGGTATGCATTAGAGTGAGCATCACTGAAGGCGTGAACATGAGCAAAAATAATAGGTATATATTAACAAAACCAAGAGATATGAACACTTCCATATGAAAGTGTAATTCAACTGTGACTTTAAACTTCAAAACATACATTTTGTCTTTGTAATCTTGTCAACAGGAGCCTTCTCTCTTACAACTTTTCCTTCCAGAAGCAGAAAGATAGGTTATGAGTGCAGTACCTCCCTTAAGAATAAAGGCAAATGTTAAACATATCCTCACAGCCTATAGCATCTCAGATTTTATTAAAGGAGAACTAGCAAAAGTGGCTGAACTACTCTAGTCTGTATCCTACAGCCAAGTTTGGATGCTTCTGCAAGTAGCATAAAAACTGGTCTTATTGGCCATCTGGAACTAATGGAGAAGCACTGTGGAAATCCTGCAGAGCAATAAAAGGTTATTTAGCTGCAGAAGAATCTTGTCCAGCAGCATAAGCTTTTCCCAGTAATTCAGATATAAGCCATACACATATCAAGCAGAGTCCAGAGCTGGGCAAAGGGTAGTTAAAATGTATCACTTTAAGGAGGGAATGGAACCAGAGCATTCAACATATTCAAGCAATAGTATTTCTGATTAGTTCTCAGAGACCTGTCATTCACTGACACAAGGTAGAGCTGCAAAGCAGAACTATTGTTTAAACCAAATTGTCACACATATCTCGCACATTCAGAGGCAAAATAGAGATAATGAGATTGCTTTAGGATCTGATGACTTTTAGGACATTTGCACTACCACTCAGGTGAGCCACATTACGTAAGACACACAGAATATAAAGATAATCAATTAGGAGAAGTATGAACTTTTTATTATTTCTTTGCTTTTATTTAATTTAATATGTAGAATGATAAAACACACTGCAAGGGGACAATGAGGTGCACAGAATGTTTTAAAGTTTATATACAGTAAATAGTATCTGAAATTTATCTCCATTAAACAGAAAATAATAATTCATGACAACTCATAATTTTGAAAGAAAAATGTCATATCAAATTTGAACTACTTTATATATTCCCTAATTTATCACAAGGAGACAAGAGAGATCACAAGGAGAAACCCTCTACAAGTGAAGGTTAATCCTCTGAAAGCTGACTGATCAAAATGTGTTTAAATTAGCATGAGACTTCTTTTTAATCTCAAGAGACCAGGGGAAGTAATAAAGGAACAATGACTGTTTCCTTATCTAAGAGCTATAAAAATTTCCTTTTGTGCTTTTCTAATTTTTATGTTGAAGAGTATATGTAAAACACATTGAACAAAAATAGCTATAGAGTCACTTCCTTGGCTAAGTGCACTTTACAAAGAAAGTTTGCCAGCACAGCTGAATCACTAAACTGAAATGAGGTAATTATTTGTGGAAAACATCAAATCCGACCTTTATGCTTTTCACAAAATGTCCTTGACCAATCATCTCTCTCTGTTTTTCTGAATAAATGTGTAGGCTGGCATACGGATACTAATCATCAGAGAAAACAGTGAGGCTCTGGAACGATATTAAAGACAGAAGTACCATTAAAAAGCACAAAAAACTACTTCTAAGCTGCAGTAACTAAACACTTGAAATGGTAGTATATTGCAGTAGGTTCCTTCCACCCACAATATAAGTTCCAGTCTCATATTCTCATATGTTCATCTCTAGCACATCTACCAGCCATCAGATGTTTTTTGTCTTGCATTGTGATCTAAATAGCATATGGTCCCTGCTTAACAAGGAGAACAGTATTAGTATAAATCCTGTGTAGAATATAAGCATTTATAGTTGTTGATATCTTTAGCAAATTCTTTCCACTTAAGAAGAATATTATTCCACAAATCAGCCTGAAATGTAATACTAAAGAAGAAATATGTCAGCAGACCACCTACAGTTCTCTGCGGTGTACTCCACATTTTTTTCTCATATATTTCCTGAAGCTAATGAAAATTCTAGGGGGAAAAAAAGCCCATAAAATATTTTCCAGAATTCCAGAAGGCAGATAAGGGAGAACTAGTCTCCACAATTCTAAGCAAATTCATCCATTTTGTAAACCAGTTCCAGATTTTTTATGCCATGCTCTTAAATCCTTAGTGGGTGAAAAGTCCCGTTGATTTTACCAGAAATTTACCTTACTACATAAAGATCACAGATCCCAATTCTGAGGGACTGTAAAATATTTTCTCCTTTCATTTTATACTGGTCTCCCAAACTTTGACACTGCATTCACATGTCAACCTCTTATTTAGTTGTTGAACTGGCAACTCCTAGTGTCTGTGAAACTTTCTTTAATTATCATAGTCAAAGGGTGAAAAATTTAGAGGTTAATTTGATTTAACAAATGAATATCTTTGATACAAGAAGTGCTTGTCAACATATGTAACAATAATGTCCTAAATTATTTCGTTAATCTTCCTGCGTTGATTTAGGGGCTTCATGAGATGATTCCAAACTGACACTGAGATTCTGCCAAAAATCAGAGACCCTAGAAAAGGGACAAGATATATGCTATTAAGTGAACTAGTCAGCCAGAGGCCAGTCAAATAATTTTCTTTCCAATACAGTTTTTAAAACTTGGACAGTATTGTTTCTTTTCAGTCCTTAGTGGTATCAAGCAGAAGGTATTTCAAGAAAAGAGATTTCTCCAATTTTCTTCTATATCGACTATGGTAACTTCTAGACTTTGTTGTCTGGCACGCTTGTAAGAAATCAACAAAATTGCTCACAGCTGAACAGCTTTAAAGCTCTACAGCTTTTTTTTCCCAGTCCACATAACTAACAGCCTTTCTTTTTATAAGGTCTGATGGTTACCTGTTGGCTCCAACAAACTGAAGAAAATTCTGCACTGATTGTCACTTTTTTGAGCGTGTTACAAATTCACAAGTGAATTAATGGTTCAAATTCAACAATCTTCTCCTTGCTGGAAACTTAATCTTTGATTGAAAGGAATAACATCATCACAAAGACTATATCTTTTACAGGTTTCGGTTGGGGCTTTTTTATTTAGAAGAGTGAGAGAGTTTGAGGAAGCAGTTTCCACTGCCATGCTCAGAGATACGGTCTACTAGGCTCTGACTAAAATTTCAAATTTGAAGACAACTGGAGAAATGTTTGAACTGTTCATCATCTCTGTATGGTACTTAAATATGAAAAACAAAAGAGGAAGTGGAAAGAAAAATCAGTGATAGTTTAATGCAACTTAGAAACTTGGAGAAGGGGTAACTGGTTCAAACTTAAACAGAGGAAGTTTAGATTGGATATGAGAAAGAAACTCTTTACTGTAAGGGTGGTGAGGCACTGGAATGGGTTGCCCAGGGAAGTTGTGAATGCTCCATCCCTGGT
>JANRGW010027135.1:0-23912 GCA_024733675.1 Psilopsiagon aymara | reverse complement strand
CACCCCCAAGTCCTTCTCTGCAGGGCTGCTCTCAATCTCTTCTCTGCCCAACCTGGAGCTGTGCCTGGGATTGCTCTGACCCAGTCTGGAAACAGCAGACTTCACTTTCTCAAGAGTTGAATAATAAAGTAGAAATTTTAAACAACTATGGGGAAAAAATCCCAACACAACAACCAATAATAACTTTAAGTATTAAAAAGGAAAATAACCAACACGCATAATCCCATTTTTACTGTGTTTGTGAAACTGGGGACAGCAAAGTTACTTTCATTCTTCACACTAAAGTTTTGATTGGTAATGCAATGTACTCAAGATCTGTAAAGGAAACAGTACATAGAAGATGATGTTGCGCAAGGTAGAACTGATATTTAGTTGTATTCATTTAGAAGTCATTGCCATAGTGCACTAAAAAGTAGCATTAAGTAGTGAATTCTCTGCATCTCACTGTTTTTGAATCAAAAATGGGTGCCTTTCTGGTATAATGATTTAATTAAATATAATAAATGGGGCTACATTCAAATTTACTGGGTGAAACTGTGGCATTTCGATGTCATGGTTTAATGGTCCCTTGCAGCCTTGAAATTTATGAATCCTTTAGGACAGTCATTTATAGTTTCAATATTCCCTTGAAAGACAAAGTGTGAAAGAGCTACATTACTATGCCTATGCATTACTAAGACAGGGGCTGTTTCCTGAGAGAGAACAGCAAATCGGTGATGCTGAACATACTTCATATCTTAAATATGCAAAACTTTATCCTTGAAATAGGAAATACTTTTTTTGTCCTAATTTTTTGTTAATCAAGAAGTGACAATTAAAGATCCAGAGATAACAGAGGAGTTCATCAATGACAGCAGCGAGAGCGAAATCAACAGTTGACTTTAGTTATGGAGCTGTCTGAAGACTTAAAACTGCAGCACTAAAGACTGGCAAAATCTGCCTGGATTTCTCCCCGGTTTTTCAGCTTCAAACAGCTGTCTGGTAGATGAATACTTTTGGTATAAGTTCATAGTACAGCTGTGCTTTTCCTGCTGAAAACACTTGCTGTCTTGACTTAGATCCTGTAGTGGGGAGAACCACCACACAGAGCTCACTGCAGGATCAGGCCCTAGAGATCACTGAGGGCAAAGGCATTTAGAATCATAGAATAGTTAGGGTTGGAAAGCACCTTATGGTCATCTAATTCCAAACCCCCTGTCATGGGCAGGGACACCTCACACTAAACCATGTCACCCAAGGCTCTCTCCAACCCAGCCTTGAACACCGCCAGCGATGGAGCATTCGCATCTTCCCTCAGCAACCCATTCCAGTGCCTCACCACACTTACAGTAAAGAACTCCTTCCCCATATCCAATCTAAACTTCCCCTGTTTAAGTCTGAAACCATTACCCCTTGTTCTATCACTACAATCCCTAAAGAAGAGTCCCTCCCCAGCATCCCTATAGGCCCCCTTCAGATATTGGAAGGCTGCTATGAGGTCTCCACGCACCCTTCTCTTCTCCAGGCTGAACAGCCCCAACTTTCTCATCCTATCTTCACACAGGAGATGCTCCAGTCCCCTGAGCATCCTCGTGGCCCTCCTCTGGACTTGTTCCAACAGTTGCATGTCCTTTTGATGTTGAGGCCACCAGAACTGCACACAATACTGGAAGTGAGGTTTCATAAGAGCAGAGTAGGGGGCAGGATCGACCTGCTGGTCATGCTCCTTTTGATGCATCCCAGGATACGGTTGGTTTCTGGGCTGCGGGCGCACACTGCAGCCGGCTCATGTTCTTTTTCTCATCGACCAACACCCCCAAGTCCTTCTCTGCAGGGCTTTGCTCTTCAGATCCCTGCAGCCTGACAGCTCCTTCTGAACATTTCCCCCCAAGAAAACAGGATTCAGCACTAGGTCTTCTTCCTATCTGTGCTCAGATATATGTGATTTTCTAGTGACAGTAAGCTTGGTCAGTGCTGTGGTGCTGCTCATTGTACGGTAAACAGTTGAGCCAAGGAAGCAGTGAGCAACATGTGGACTAATGTGCTTTATTTCTCAATAGAGAAAACTGGCTCATGATCTTCTCCAAGTGCTCATAGCCAAACTGCTCTAGTATCTGAGGCAGCTTTTTTAAAGCAAGCTCTCATCTTCCTATGCTAAGCTGGATCTGCAGTCAAAATATGCCCCAGTCCTGTTTCAACCAGTTCTTCCCCTGCTCCTTCTTAGAAGACTGAAAAGTACTCAGGGTGAGACTATTTCTCTTATCTTCTGGCGATAAACTGGTTATGCATAGGCATTTCAGCAAAAAACTACCAGCTACACTGATGATAATGAAGAGGAGGATGACTAGGCCAATAACAAGAAATAATCCTCTTATAGACAAAAAACATGGGTATGTATATTTCACGGTGTGGGAAAAATACCAAAAGGGACCAATTATTTTCTATTTCTTACAGTAAAATGCTCCAGAAATGCATGAGGGCTTACAGAATGAGGTGAACTTGCAATCCTCAGGGTCCTGCAGTGAGTTACCCAGCCCTGGAACTAAGGACATATTAAATGAGCACAGGCAAGCCTACATGAAAAAACATAAAATGTCAATTAGACATATATCCCAAAATATCAGCCAAAAACTGCAACCAAACAAATAAAACTTCAAAGCAATCAAACCATTAAACACATCTGTGTAAAAGTTTGTACAGCCATAAGAAGCAATCTCCAGAAATCCCTAGGTTGGAGAATTAATCTCACTTGGAATAAAACCCACTATATGAGTACAGACTTTACTCCCAAGGAAGTATTTTCTTTGCAAGCTATTGGTATCTTTTCCTTGAATGCTTGCAAAAAAGGAAGGAAAAAGGTGTAAACAACACTTCCATTGGCAAGATAACATTGCTGCTTCAAGGCACAGAACCAGATTTAGTGCATGAAAGAACTAAAAGTCTAATGAAACAACCAGTAAAAGGATGAAAATTCAATGTGCAGCTCCATTTCAATTCCTTTAAAAATGTTTTTGAAAATGAGAGTTACTTTTGCTGAAGAGGCTGTCACAGAAACTATAGAAGTGCCTGCTGTTGGATCAGCATTGATTATTGAATTGAGGGTCACAAAACTAGGGTGTTTTATTTTGTGGTGGTGGGAGGAAATAAATAAATGTAAAACAGTCATAAGCTTTTGGCAGTGCACATCTATTTCTGTCTGCTGCGTTGCAGGAGATGCAGCTGCTCTTTTAGATGGGGAAAGATAGAAAGATTAAAAATAAAAGTGGGGACAGATTTGCATGAGTCCAAGGTGAGAAATGCCTGTTTAAGGTAGTTGAGGTACACAAGCTCTGAAAGTGCCTGTTTATCTCTAGTGTGAAAAGTGGAGAATCAGGGGATTCACCCAAATGGAGGTGCTTTTTCTAAGGACATCAAAAGCAAAGTGAGATAAATCATGCTTTAGGTGTCATAGTACTTTGCAGAAGTGGCTTTTACATCTGGTTCGTGTCAACTGGGGTGTGCTGCCACTCCATTATCAGCCCTGCTGGCAGAGGACCAATGTCTTCCCACTCACCACTTTAATGGATAAGCGGAAGGGAATCTCTGCTTGGAGGTATGAGCCTACAAATATTTGCATGCCCATACATAAGCAAAGCTATAAGGGAGATTTGATCAGATATTACATGACTAAAGAAAGTCTGAATTTCTGAGTTCTTAGACTTGTGCTGTGCCTTGATAAGGTGCTGTTCCTTAATAGTAGGTGTCATCATGTTTTGCTTTCTTCCTTCTCTCTGTTGTTTACGCAAGCTATTCCTTATGAGTTTGTACATGCTAAGCAGAAGCAATTTCTTGTATCAAATTAGACATTTTATCGTACCTGCTGTGGGCAGCTGATTTTCATTCTGCATTTCCTCATTCTTGCTGTAGACTTTGAAAATAACCAATTTAAAACATGCTACCTCTGTATTAGTAAATGCAAAGAGCTTACTTCATAATTTCTTTTTTTACACCTTTCTGACTGGGATGTTTCTAGGCCAATATTTTGATTTGAAGAACAAGCTTTGCTGTTGATCAAATGAATCACATCAAAACTTGTGATATGATATGTAACACTGAAACAACCACTGTCTATGCCACAGCATTCATTTGATGAAGTCTCTGGATTTGGTCAGAGGCATCCCCGCACCATAACATTTTTACTATTAAATGGCGACTTTATGTTTCTTGAATGCCACTTGGATTATTCCAAGTGTCACTGGGTTTATTGGGTTATTATGTGGATCTCAGGCATCTAAGAAGTAGTTTTTCCCTTACTCAGATGCAGTTTTTTCAACACAGCAATGCTGCAAGTAAATGTTACCTTCTTGGATGTGACAAAAAAGTTGGAAGCCTGTCCCTATAGCTATAATCTCCTCTCCTGAGGGCTGCTGTGTGGTGGCACAGCAGCCTAGTGGCAAGGAACTGAGGTCATGCATGAGCAACCTGATTTAATCTTCAGGCTTTTTTACCTGCATATGGAAACTGACTGAGCTTTTAGCAAAACTCATGGCTATACACCTTTTCTCCCCCTTTGAAATCTGAGGATTTGTTAGTTTATCATTATTTCTAATTAGCTAGTAATGGGCTGTTAATTACTTATGTATATTAGAAATGATATGCAGAAACCCTCCTTTTGCTTATTATGCGTTGAAGCATTTGCATTTTAGTTTTACATCTGTGTGCTTCTATAGCACTGAGAGCCTACAAAAGGCTTACACCAGGATCATTGACTGTCTGATTAGTAATAATTACATACTCTTTTCAGTAGAGATGATTATTCAGTTTTAATTCTAACACCAAATAACTGTTATATAATGGAATAGCCATGCCCCCTGCTGACAAATGGACCGGGACTTCCTCATTTTTCCAGCATGGTTTTATGAGCACATCTATTGCTCTCTCTTTATGAAAAAGCGTACAATTAATTTTCATTGGGACACTTAATGCTCCCTTACAAATACATGGTAGAACATGGAAGGAAAGTGAGATATGTATATTTTGAAATAGAATCAATCTTGTCTTATTAATGATAGAAAGTTTAAGAGTCTTGTTTAAACAAATCATGGTGAGACAGGGTTGTTCAGATAGTCCTTCATTTATCTTAGTTGTCTCTTTCAGGATTGAATCTGGAAGTTTCAGTCTATCTCCATTGCTCATAGAAAGACATTAGAAGCTGGTTTAGACTAAAAGCCTAGGTTTTATGTGGTTAAGGGAGGGTGAAACAAATCCCAGTCCTTTGGGGTTCCAATTGCAAATGGATGATCTCTGGATTGCATAGTTTAAAAAGTGAATGACTACTTGGAGCTTTCCTACCACCAGCAAAATGTCTTCAGAAATTCAGAATAACCAGAAAAACAGATAATGTACTCTTCTGTCTGCAGAGCAGGCTGGATGAGTGATCTGAAAACATCAATGAAACAATTTTGCCTGCACAAAAGTAACTGCACTTTCTTATCCTTGTTGTTTGCTCTGCGAACTGAACGAGGCTCATGCAGTGCGATTTAGGACACATGCACATGGAGACTGATTCAAGGTTGTATCAGCATACTGAAATATAACATATCCTAACTGTAAAATTCCCAGTTTCTGTATTTAAATACTTCTTATTTGTGGCTAATAAACTTCAGATATGGTGCGGTTGATAAAACAATAGACCACTTGAAGCAGAACTAGTATTGCTGCGTAACTCTGACACACTATTTGGAGCTGGAGTTGCCTTCCTGCCTTTTCAATGGACTCTCTTGCACAGGGAGAGTCGAATGTCCTTCTTTGTGATATATTAACCTTGAGTGTGCTCATTCCAACCACCTGTCTGTTTCCTCATCATTGAAATGGACCAAATGAAACTTCCTCTATTTAGACTTTATAACACATTTTTGATGTGGCTATTTTACCTATGAACCTTGTGTATCATCAATATATAACTCAGTCCTAGATCTTATTTGGCTTGAACAGATACTATTTTAGCCATCGCAAATTTAGAGGAACAACATGTTTTGCATCACTCATGGTGAAACATCAGCATTTGCAGGAGAAGGCAAAAGAGTGACAAGTTTGACTTGACTATCCCAGTAATGCTTATAGCATATTGGGAAAATATGCCTGCATGAATAGACAGGAGAACAATTATTACTAACAGCTAAATGTGAGACACAATCCAGAAGCTGAAAGAAAACTCAAATTCAATGGGAATTCACATTTGTTTCCTCTGAGTTGCATTTAATAATAGCAATAATCAAGAGGTACCTCAGAACTACCCTTTCCATGGCTTTACTGATACTCAGCAAAACACAGATTCTTCATGATTTGACATGAAAGCTCCACCCCTGGCAGTGTTCAAGGCCAGGTTGGATAGACACGGTGACACGGTGTGACATGGACCAGTGTGAGGTGTCCCTGCAAATGGCAGGGGGTTGGAACTGGATGATCTTCAACTCTTTTCCAAGCCTACCTATTCAATGAATCTATGACAGCAGGAGCTAATTCTGCCAGTCAAAAGTACTTCTACTTTTTTATTATTATTTATAATCATAATAGATTAAAGCAGAGACAGAAAACACCCTTTGGACTTTGAGGCCAACTCTTTGGGAACAGGACTGTCCAATAAAACTTTATGTGGCTATTTTGTGCTTTGCTTTTGAGAACTCCATGTGTCTGGTCAGCTTCCTTTTGGGAAATATCCCACTGTCCATCAATAAACCAGCTGTCCCTCAATGTTATTTACTTTCTTTAATTTTTGTGTAAGTTCTCTCCTTCTGCTCTTCATGCCTCCACCCATAGCTCTTCTATTTTATTAGATGGTTCTTCCCTCTGTTTGATTCTACTCCTGCTCCATCAGTTTCAGTGTGTGGCTAGCCATGCTGAAAATAAGCCGTAGTTTTCTTTGTGAATAACTATGTAGTGGGGGTAAAAATGGAAAGAACTGTTTGGTGTGAGTTTCTGAGAAGTTCAGACTGATAATACCATAGTTCTACAGCCATCTGGTAAGGAAATACAGCTTCAGAGTAGGTTTTGAATGAAAATGTAATGGGTAGTAAATATAAACCAAATAGTGGCATAAAAACCTCCGACTGATGTTGTCCTTAAACTTGGTGTCTCTGATCCTGATTAGAATAAGCCATCACTAGTAATAATGAGAAAAAGTTTAGCACTTAGGTTAGTAGCCAGAAAAAAATGTGCTATTTACATGAACTAGTCATGCTTATCTGCCTGGTTTTATGAAGTGATCGGCTTGTTTGTAGGGAAGAATTTGTAAAAGGCTCAAAAAAATACAGTTTGATATTTATTTGATGTTCTTGTCCCATAGAGCCTCCTACTAGAAATGCAATCTAATTCATTAAAGTTCTGAATCACAGCAGCATAAAATGATGTTGGGATAAAATCCCATAATACTTACCAGTGTTTATGAATGACTGATGCTGTTAGGAATATTTCCTGTCATTATCTGCTTGTGAAGGAGACTGAGGGGGATTTCCTCAGATAAAATATTAAGCCTCTCTACACAGAGTACATGCCTGATGCAGTGAATGGTATTAAAGGAAAACAGAGCAGAGATTACATTGTGTGAGGTGCCATTTTTTACCGGTGTCATTATTTCAAGTGTCATAATCATTTTATGTTACTTAACCTGCCCATACATAGAACATTTCATATTCTCATGTAACAGCCTGTGTACCATTGCATTTAAAATGCAATTGCCATTTTAGTCTAATAACATTTAGAATCATCACTGGCCTCATTAATTTTGTTTCAGTTAATTTAAATAGTTCACTGCAGCCTAAAGCCATGTTAAATTTAGCTGTGATTTCTTATCTGTCGCATCAATTTTGGTTAAGCTGATCAGTTTTTGAATAGAAAATCTTTTGAGAAAACAAAGAAAGAGCTTGATTCTCTCTGGGATATCTGTGCTCTACTAATACACTAATGCTAACCAGCTTTTTGGAATCTCATTTTTATTATTATTATAATTATTTTTCCAATAAAGAGAATTACCAGGCTATCAACAGCCTTGTGGAGAGTTGAATGATGCCTAAAGAGATGGAAATGAGAGATTAAACCCAATAGAACTGCATATATCCTATGGGCCAGGAATGTCTCACTCTGTTATTATAACTAGCCAAAAGGATAGTCCATATCATACGATGTTAAGCTCAGCATATCAACTAGGGGGAAATCTGCATGGGAACTGGCTGGGCATTGGTCAGTGGGTGGTGAGCAACTGCATTGTACATCATTTGTGCTCTATATTCTAATTCCATCATCATAATAATCATCACTATTCTGTTACTGCTGTTGTTGTTGTTAAAGATGATGTTGTTGATTATGTGGTAGTTACTATCCCTTCTATTTGTGTCCCATTTAGCACAACCCACAGATTTTACTTTGTTTCCTGATTCTCTCCTGTATCCCACTGAGGTGTCGAAGTGAGTGAGCAGCCGAGTGGTGTTGAGCTGCCTACTGGGTTAAACCATGACATGTCCATAAAAGTCTTGCTGTGTTTAATATATTTTTATTGAATTTACTTGATAAATAGAAGCTAATAAATAGAACTTGAATCAAGATTTGTGATTTGCCCCCATGGCAGGGGGCTTGGAAGTAGATGATCTGTAGGGCTCCTTCCGACCCGAACCATTCTCTGATTCTATGATTCTATGGCTTGCCCCACATCTCCTATGATTATAGGCAATTAGCCAATTACCTTTAATTTTTCTAACAGGAGGGATTATGTCTATCTCATATAAATTTAAAAAGTCTAATTTTGTGTAGTTTAGTGATGTTTTATAATAGTTTATAACATGTATATCTTGTACATCATAAAGACATCTCTAGAAAAGACTGCAAAACCATGAATGTGTGCTCTAATACTTGCTCTCAGATGCCCTTCTGGTGGAAATCTGTATCATACCAGAGGACTCAGGAAGCTGCACTGATGTGCTGGAGGCAACTCCACTGACCTGAGGCATCTGATTCACTGCCACCCTCCTCTGACTCCTACCTTGCTGTATAAAGCCACTGAGAGAAATCTCTTTTCTTCCTCTTTCCCCAGGCTCCCATTGCTGTTAAGAAAACTGACATTAAAATACTACTGACAGATTGGTAAGTCCGTTTGTTTTAAGTTATTATTGTTAAATATTTTCAATTTGTTATGTTTCAATGTTTTTCTTGTATTGTTCTTTTAATATCATAACATTCAATTTAATCCAAGCACTGATTCAATTCATTGTAATACCAGCATAACATTCAATCATGGTTTCAAAAGAGAATCTTTGCCCTTGCAAATGGGTTCTACACTGGAGGAAAACAGTTTAGCTTTTACCTTCTTCCTTTGCAACATACCTCAGTTTTAGGTCAATTGAACATGTTGGAAATGAGGCTGCATAACTTTTCTCAGAGGTGCAGTTCATCCGTCATTCCTAAAACTCATACTCTGAACTCGCAGAAATTTATGTGGTGTCAGCGCTATGGTGCACATGCAGAATTCCAAATCTGGTGTTCTTTAGAGATGCTGTCGAGGTGTCAGGGTGTTTTTCAGGACCAGGTTGTCTTCCATCCAATTTAAAGAAAAGCTTTCTGTCCATGCAGTTGTAGCTGCGTCATTCTGCTTTAAAATTGACACAAAATTTGGGGAGTGTTACTGTATTTAATTATCATACTGAAACTATTCCAGTTATCTCCAACACGAAATTTTTCTACCCAAGTTAGCACTGAGGGATTTAGCCATTTATCACTATATTGTTTTTGCTGTGTTTTGTTGTATGCTGATGCAATGGAAAGTAAAATAGACCATTAAATCATTATTATTCAACAGAAACAACTTCTAAAAAGCCTAGCAAATGAAATAATTAACAATAAATGAGAAGCTGAACAGGTATTCAGCAACTTGTTTCTGCAGTTTAATATACAATACTGCATGTTACCATGCCAGGATGCAAAAATAGTTCTTTTAAGCTGCTCTTGCACCTGTAACTTGAGGTATCTGTCATCATGAGATGTTAATTCAAAATTGTTTATATGCCATATAAGGGCCATCAAATTAGCTTGCCTATGGATTCGTGACAAAATATTTGCATAAGATAGCATTATGTGACTTCAGTGTGAGAGATGTACCATATTTTAAATGAATGCCAGAAAAACAAACCAGGTGCAGCATGCTATACAAAGCCCCAGTAGAACTACTTCTATGAAATTGCCTCAATTAGGGAGCATTTTTATTCTAAATGCCTATTGTTTTATTCATCTTTTTAGAGCTCTTTTCCTAGTGAAATGATTGAAGAAGGCAGTCAACCAAATCAAAGGAATAAAATTATATGCACGTGAAAAAATAAGCTGAAAAGGAAAGTAACACAGGTGGCACTATTAAAGCACACATAGAAACACCATCAGGATGATGCTGGTTTTAACCTTGTTCTTCTATTAAGTTCAGCATCTGTACAAAATAAGATTGCAACTTTAAACTCATATTGAGAACGGATTATGTTTTCATCAAACTATTGAATGATAACAAAAGTGGGGCTTCACCAAGCATTTCTAAATGCATTGTTCTTTCTGTTATCCTGAAAGGGAATCATTACGATTGAACTGTATGGCATAGCTGAATTGGATTCTTTTCTTTCTTACACTGTGTAAAGAGCTAGAGCTGGCAAACATTTTCCCTTGTGGCAGCCCCAGGTTAGCAGAACCCTGTTTTATATGCGGAGGAGGCAGCTGTAGGAAATGTCACAGTTCATTCTGGGGAAATCATACCACTGACCAGAAATCAAATCAAGCAGTGAATAATACACTGTTATTGGCTTGGTCTATGCCTCTCTCCAGTCTACACTGTGTTCACCTCCAGTTTATAGGCAGGTACTGTGCCCCAGTGCAGCTGCAGTGCCTTTATATCAGGAAGCTATTCCCCTGGAACACAGCTTACAAAAGAGTTTAGGAAGGAACAGAAAATGTTGCCAAACACAGAATAAAAAAGTTCCTGTGAAAAAGTGCTGTATATGTGAGGACACAGAGCCTTACTCTTCCTATCTGTTTGAACAACATCTAGGACCTGATTAGAGAGGTGTCCAAAGCTAATACCACAGATCATCTCCCCCAACCTTGACTTCACCGAGTGTAATTTAGAGAAATCTGTGGCAATGCATCATCCCAATTCTACAACCTCTACACAAGCACTTCCCGTCAAAGTAGGGTTTATGAGCCATCTGTATTTTTAAGCTAGAAAGGGCCTGGGCTTTCTCATATACTTTGTTGTACATTGTCTGCTCCCAACAAATGTCCACCATGACCTGAAGAATGTCACAAAGCACAGGCTGCTTTCAGCTGGCAGCACGGTAGAATTCATTCTGTTTCACTAAAGAAATGCATGGTGAAGTGTGCTGTGGGTCTTGCTCTTTGTAGTAGAGAATGGCCCTTGAGCTATTCCATTTACTGATGGATATGCACATGTAAGCACGGACCTATGTAAACTATAAAGGGTTAGCTCCAGATTCTAGCCTTTACTATGTCACACATTTCTGTTATAGTTGTACTCATGTACTTTTAATGGTATAATTTTGCTGCATAGTGTTGTAGGGTTCTTGCCAATAATTTTTGAGTAACTAGGTAACCATTTCAGCTTTTATCCCATTAGTATTTGAAGAGTTGCTTTATGCTTGTTCTGCTCATTTCAGTTCTTGAAGTAGAAAAAAGCTATTCCTTACGGTAAGTTAAGTCTGGATTCATTTCAACTAACATGGAAATCCTAAATGAGGAGCAATGACTCTTAGCTTCTGGGTCTAGATAACCCTTTCTGGCTGAATTGCTGTGATGGTCGAGACCGCTTATGTGTTCGTCTCAACACAAAAGAGGGCACTGAGAGCTCATTATCGCTTGGGCGAACGGCAGCGGGGGAGGGCAGGGATCCTGCCCCACCAACCGGGGGTGCTTCCCCGCGCTGCCTGCCCTGAGGCCGTGAACAGCGACTGCCCCTGCAACGAACAGCGGCTCAGACACTGCGGCGCCCGTCGGGGCACACCCCGCGCTGAGCCCGCTCTAACACGTGGCATGCATCCCTCCATCCTGGGCTGCGGCGGGATCCCGGACCACGAGGACCACGAGGACTCCAAGGACTCCAACTGAAAGAGGGAAGACATCGCTGGATGCACGAAGTAGTGATCCTATTTCTCTGGTCTCTTTCTTCTCTTTTGCTTTACCTTGCCTTCTCCTACTTCGTGTCTTTTATAAGAATGCGAACTTGACAAAACTTTTGTTCCTCCTGACACAGTTTTAGGGAAGTTTACAATAGCTGTTGTCCATTTTTTAACCTCTGGAGAGCATGTGGTTTCTCCGGTGAACCATACAGACTATTGTGAGAGATCACCTCCCCCCATACCCGTCTAGTGAGACGCACTAATTGCTCTCTGGAGTTGCTTCTCCCTTCCTGCTGACTCCTCAGATAAATAGGACAATTCTGAATCCTTCTTTCTGTTAGTTAGGCGTATTAACATGACACGGTGTTTTGCTGTTTTTAATCATGTTGGTATATTCATAACAATTCCAGTTTCTCTTCATTTTTGCTTGAACATTACCAGCTTTTGTATGCATTTTTTAAGGCATTTGTAAGTTGATGTTTGAACAGAAATTTGTACTTGCTCTCAAAATGAATTGTCTTTTAAGGGCTGTACTTGTTTTGTGTAAAGGGTTAATGATTGTGTTTTCTTTAGATGGCTTAAGTTCTCCAAAACATTTTTGAATATAATATTGTAGAAATTCACCCTTTGTAACCTAAAAAGAATGAAGTTTTTGATACATCAGTTATAACGTTTCAGCTTAAAATATTAGAATATATTTGCATAGAAAATATAATATTAAAATATATTTCTAATAATCTTTCTAACAAGAAAATGCTAACATTTGAAACTACTTTTACTGGGAGAATTAGGACTTGTATAGACTTCAGTGATGTTTTCTCAGAAACAGGGAATACCTTTAGTGATCATGATGGCTTCTAGAATTCTTGTATTGTTAACCTTGGATCATCAATTTCAGTATTCAGTTTGTTTCTAACTTACTTTTATCTGGTGACATATGTTCTATATCTCCATCTGTTGCAAACATTTGCCAATCATTTGTTAGGTTTTTGTCCCTTCAGTAAAAGCTTTGAGCAGTTTTATTGCTAATAGTTCAAAATAATGAAATTTTAGGGTAAATGATTAAACACAAACTTGGGCATTCTATTAGAAGAATTTAGGTAGGCAGAGACTTCCGGAAACCATCTGCGCCAAAGCGGTACTCAGCTCAGGACTAGCTTCAAAGACAGATCTGGTTGTTCAATGCTTTGTCTAGAGGGAGTTTTGCATATCTTAAGGGATTTGTCCAGTATTTCATTTCTCATGGTGAGCCATTTTTTCTTTAGAGCCAGTTGAAATTGCTCCTGTTAAACCTGTTTCTTGCTGTGCATCTGTGTGGAATCTGACTCCCACTTCTTTATAGATTGAGTGAATTCTGCTCCTACTCTCTATAACCTAGATATCACAATGGTTATCACACACAACCAGCTTTGGAATGCTTTTTCCAAGGGAAAGATCTGTTTCTCAAACCATATACGCAGAGATTTTTATTTATAAGTGGAACAAGGTGATTTTCTGGTACATCTGCAAGCGTCTGTGAACAGGATTCATGGATGATCCCAGTTACCTTAGAGATGATGATGAAGCAGATTAGTTAAACCTGCTAAAAAAGCAGCATTAAAGAATGATCAAATCAATGTTACACATCTTTCTAATACTCAGAATGACTTTATAGTCATTACCTACCCTATACAGTACATTCAAGAAGGAAAATAATGTAATAAATCAGTGGCAACTCAGAGAGACAAGTTCAGTGCTGTGTCTGAATTTGTGAATCTATGTTAGAAGTGGAAATAGATTTTATAGCCTCCTGCTTCTTTGTCACATTCACAAAAAATAGTGAAAAGAATTGTTAGCAGAATTTGACATAAAAAGTGTTAGGTACAGCTAATGCATGTTGAGTCTTACCAATGAAAAGCAACAGAAAAACAAGTCTATTGATCAATATATATGAAATAAAGTTTACAGTAGATTATGCTTTGAAATAATATACTTTGGAAAAGGGAAAATACCAACTTCTGGTGTATTTATTTACACTAATTTTAAAGAAGCAAGGATAGTTGATGTGTAGATGAAAATGCCATTTGTATAATGTGATGGTCTACTGAAACTTCACAGTAATTTTTGAGGTTGATCTCTCTAAGGCATACTTTCTGCCTTTCTAATACGAAAAGATGTTTTCTGATGGGACTTTTAGAGGCAACAGACATTGTGAAATCAGGAAATTTACCTGGCTAAGTATTAGTCTGGATGACTGAGATTTGTCCAGAATCCATTCTAGTTTGAAAAAAGTTGGGTGCCCTGTGTCTTTTATGAATGTTCTTTTCTGTAAATAACTTGCAATGTAATTGTAAGTAATATTTCTGGACAGGTCAGCTTGGATGGGGCTTGAAGCAGCCTGGTCTATTGGAAGATGTTCCTGCCCATGGCAGGGGATTTTAATTGGATGAGTATTAAGATCCCTTCCAACCCTAAACATTTAATGATTCTATGCTATTTAAGCAAGAATCTAGTCCAGTAGCATTCTATGAAACAGCTAAGTGAACTCTACTGTTTGCTATGTATATATTTAATTTGAGATGGGAATTTAGCATTGTACTGGGAAGACAATGCAAAGAACATTTCAAATCAAGCTTCAGTTCTGCAATCATAACTCAGTACATATACCGTGCTCCAGAAAAACTATGCTTTTTCTGTCTAATCTATTCTGCAGCTGTATCTGGGTTGCAAAGACATAAACCTTTGCAAGAAGTAACTTATCAGGAAGCCCTGATTGTTTCTTACGGTGGATTTTTTTAGGGGTTGGGTAGTTCTAATCAGGACTACTAACTTTAAGGTCCCAATATCTCATTAACTAATTCATTCTCCAGAGTGGAGGACTAGTGGGAACACAAAGATTAATAGGATACAGACTGGGAGCAAGTGCTCAACACTCCTGAGTCCTAGTCCTAGCTCATGCTGCCTTTCCTGTTGTTTAGTTGCATGACCAGGACTTTTTATGACATGCTTCTAATACATTGGGGAAGGATTTGTAAACAACTTCAGTTAGGAACAGCTACAAACTGAAAAATAAACCATTTAATATGATTTATTAGGCCCTTGGATGTCCAGCAGGAGATAGGTAAACAGATAGTAAGGTTTTAAATAACACATAATATCATCTGGGTCTTTTGTCATCACTGCAAACCGCCATTATTCTTACACTGTTAATGAGTATAATTTATGATAAGGCACAGTGACACAGCACGAGAGATTCTTCCCTAAGGCACTAACAAGCCTTGTGATGCTTGTGTAACTAGGTAATTGTTGTGCAGCTCATACAGAGTTTGTGATGACAAATCCTAATCTGCTGTGATTGTCCTGTGTTATGAAAGTACAAAACTGAATTGAAATGATGAACCCACAAGACGTTTTGATTATAAGATTTCAGTGTTTTTTTCCTGGTGTTCCCTTCATAACTTCTTTCAACAAGAAAGCAACAAGATACTGGAAAATATAATCCCAGTAATAATCAGTTATATTTTATCTGTGCTTAAAATTATTTAGTATGTAGTATTACACCTCTAATATGGAAATAAATCTGGGAAACAGGGTTTTTTTTTCACTGGCCTACTTCTAGGTCTTTCCTTGTGCTCATGCTCCACCCTGTGAGATACGAACTAGAAGAGATCTGTGAGTAGCATCGGTCTTTTAATAGTAACTCAGAAATCCTGGTCTGTAGGTAGGCATACGAAGTAGGAGTTACAATTTCCAAGTCCAGAATGAGCACTTACTACAGCCTAGGTTGACTCTCACCTCTTAAACTGTAGAAAACTTACTAGAGGCTGAATAAAAATAGAGCACGATTTAATTCATTCTTGGGGACTGCAGATAATGATAACCAGACTGCCTCGATTTTCCGATGTACATCCCAACTAATTTAGCCACTACGCTGAACTTCCGTAAATTAAGATTGTAGTGACTGTCTTTACAGGCATTGGAGAAGGGTGATCCAGCCCGTGTTAGATCTCGGTCCTCTTGTGGAACAAGAACCTACTGAGGATCACAGGATAGCTCAGGCTCAACGGGAGCTCAGGAGGACTCTAGCCCAGTCTCCTCCTCAAAGACTGGTCAGCCCTGAAGTGAAACCAAGTTGTTCAGAAAGAGACTTGAAAGCCTCCAGGGAAGGAGACAGGACCAAAAGCCTTGCTGAAGACAAGGTAAGCAACAGCCAGCACTCTGCTCACCCAGAGATCCTATCACTTTTATCATAGAAGGCAATCAGCTGGGTCAGCAATGAGTTATGGCAGGCAAAACTGTGCTGACCACCTCTTCGTTTGTCTATGCTGAAATGAGTTCCAGGAGGAATCACCTCCATGGTTTTCCCAGGGACTGGAGTGAGGATGATGCGGTTGTGGTTCTCTGCATTGTCTCTTCAACCTTTCTTTGAAGTTGTGTTCAGCGTTTCCTTTGATTTTTATTTTTTTTGCAGAAAAGAATAGGATGCTGATGCTTCTGTCTTGAGTTATCTTGGTTAAATATTAAGTACTTTAATTCTCTTACTCCCCAAATCTTTACTTTACTGTGGCAAAATACCTCAAAAGTTAATTTTCCAGCTTCCACTTTTATAAATGGCTTTCTTAGGTATTTGTCAAGCAGAACGTCCCCAAAATAGGTGTCATTATTAATGTACTTCAACAAAGTCACCAGGTCACCTTTCAACCTTCTTTTTAATAAGCTGAATAAGCTATTAAACAGGGGAAGTTTAGATTGGATATAAAGAAGAATTTCTTTACTGTGAGGGTGGTGAGGCACTGGAATGGGTTGCCCAGGGAAGTTGTGAATGCTCCATCCCTGTTGGTGTTCAGGAACAGGTTGGACAAGGCCTTGAATGACCTGATCTAATGGCAGATGTCACTGCTCATGGCAGGGGGGTTGGAACTGGATGATCTTGAGAACCTTTCCAACCCTAACTATTCTATGATTATATGATTCTATGCAGAACCTTGAAAACAAAGGCAAGAAGTTTGAAACTGATGCACAAATGGCTGTTTTGACCTTCTGTAATGTCAAATGTCTTAATCCTATTTGCAATGACTTTCAGTATGTATTATTTGTAATAATCTTAAAATGTATTCTTTAGTTATGCTGACTTTGCTTTAATGGCATGAAAAGCATCCCAGATTACCATTTCTATTAATTGGCATTAATAAATTATTTCTACAGACATTGTCTTGATAAAGATAAAGCTGCATCAATGTCACTGTCGTGTGTTGCATTTTAAGTGATGATGCATTCCTCTCAAGTTTTATATTATTAATACCATATATTTATATTAAAAATATCTGTAGGGGTCCAGTAAGGAAAAAGAGGCCTAAGATATTTAGATGTAATATAAAGATCCTACTCACAAAGACCTCCTAGTCTAAATAGAAAAATCAGGCAAAAATTGAGGGAAAAGATCCATTTCTGTCTCCATTTATAATTGGGGAAATAAGTCCAAAACAGCTCACAGATGCAGTAAATAATATGACTAAGATAATGTAAGTAGTACCTTCTCTCACTAGTGTCTTTGTCCAAAACCAATCTGTCCTTTTCACTGAAATCACAAATGTAGAAATCTAACAGATAATCACATTGTGCACTCAGAAGTGCTTTAATGCACAGGAAAAAAATACTCAGTCAGTGCTCACCCTGTGTACTTGTAGCACTTTAAACAGAATTACAATTAAAATAGAAAAATTGCCTACTTACAGATAAAGGATTGGTGACTGGCTTTACAACAGAAAGATCTCGTCACTGGTCATTTGTAGCACTCTTTAGTCAAACTAATGGCTTAAAGGATCTTACCAGAAGAAAATTTAATGCAGAACTTTTATCAGAGTAAAAGACAGCACTTTAGGGAGTAACAATTACAAGCTGATAACAGATGACTTTGATGTATCACATATTACTGTTACATGATGAAGGGATTAATAATAACACTAGTAGTATCAGGATGCAGTAAGACAAGCATAAGCTATAAATGACAAGCACGTTAATTTCCAATTAGATGGGAATATGGATGAAGGTATTCAGTAGGTGGTAATGAAATATGATATCTCACTATCCAGGATTTCAGGGAAGAACCTGAACAACTAGAAATGCTCTGTTGTAAGGAAACAGAAACTATATAGTGTTCATTTGTTAGAGAGATTAGTGGAACAATTGCATTGTTAAAGAATTGCTTATGAGATACTTCTAAAAAATCTATATGATAACTGGCTAATATTCAGTATATTATCTAATACAGTTAAGCATCTTAAATGATACTCCATACCCTTGGAATGGAAAATCAATATGTGGTTTCTCTTAGAAGTTCATGGGAACTTTGGCAGAAACTCATCTTGCCAGAAGATTAAACCTATTTGCTGTAATACTTAAATAATCATGGAGTGTTAATGCCCATGAATATTACTGAGTCATTCATTGTGCTAGTTCTAGATTAGAAATCAGTGCTCTTTTCCCTCAGCCACTTCCTCATGACATTTTCAGAAACAGCAGGTGGAAGTCAGCTCCTGCTGAAGCTGATGGCGCAGGTTAACTGTCATTGTGTTCAGATCCTGTTCAGTTCTAGTTATTATGTGTAATAGAAGGCCTGGTGGCACATGTGTTATATATGTGTCACTTATTACTTAGAATTAGATACCCAAGTGGATTTGTGTCTCATGTTATGCTTCCATTGTGTGAGATGAGTGGTGATGAACCGCTGCAAAAGGCTGCTGGGAGAGAGTAACCATGATGCTCGTGCGGTATAAGTTGGTATCTGAGTTGACAGCAGTAAGAACTTCTGCCAAAATGACTGACCTGCTATAAGAAAGGAGAAAGCAAAGAGAAACCAAGGAAAATTTGTTGGGGAGACCTTTATGCTCAAGACTGGTTTGTAGCATACCATTTCAAGCAAACCATGTTATGAAATGTTCCAGCTAAATGCAGAGCAGACTGTGACAATATGTCATGGCATATCTTGTGTGTCAATTGTTTTCTCCTTTGGGAAGTAGAGCAAAAAAGGAAGTGTTTTGTGTGCCATCTGTTTAGTGTGATCCTAGCTTCTTGCATATACCAACCATATGACCAGTTCATGTATGTGCCAGAAGAGCTCTTTTCTAATGCTCATTTGACTGTGCTTTAAAAAGAAGTCTCCACAGCTGTCCTTTTGCAAATAAGTTGCTTGAAATAACTTTCATACCTCTAGATTTTATACCCAACTACTGTGGCCACTGAGTTCATGCTTCTAAATATGTAGCATTAAAGCAATCTTCTTCCACTGGGATGTATTTCACCTTGCTAAACTAACAACTGCAAAAATGATTAATCACTTTCCCCTCAGGGTCATTTATTATGAACAACTCATGTAGTTGCTTCATAGAGCATCCTTCTAGGGCAGAGTGATAAAGTGAAGGCTTTTACAAATTGGATCCTTGCTTGGCTGATGCCTCCTTTCATTACTTGTGTGAAACTGCATGGCTGACTCCTGCAGACTAATATTTTGAGAAACTGCTCTAATATCTCAAAAAAAAAAAACCACCAGCAACCAAAACCCACCAAAAATGCAGAATAAAAAAACCCACTCCAAAACCTTCATCAGACAAAAACTTTCCTCAAACAGAAGTTTCTCTACTATCAGCTAGTTTTGAAACAGCCTGTGTATCCGCTGAATTTTATAATTACAAAGGATACGATGATGTAACTGAAAACTTGAGAAAAATGATGTAATTTAGTCACTGTAAAAGTTTGTTGGTTTAAGACGGCTGTTTACAAATGTTTTCTAACACAGGGCACTAATATGGGAAACGTGACTGCCAAAAGAAAATACAATTCTCTATGGGAAAACAAGCAGATGTTTTTACAATTCTGCTTGTTAAGACATCAAAATAGGTAAGAAACGTGATGCCTGCAAAACCAGACAATTTTAATCAAGTTAATTGAAATCCTCCCAACTCCTAGTAAGTTGTCTTTGAGTGTGATGATAGTCCACTGAGATAAGACAAACCCTAGGAATCAATAGAGTGAGCATCTTTGGTTTTCGGGGTTTTTTTTTTTTTCTTTATTCTTGCACCCCCTTTTAACTTTTGAGTCATCATCTTCACAAGTATAATTTTTGTTGGAATATTTTTTATCATTCATAGAAACCTTCTATTCTTCAATCAAATGTGCTTTTACATAGAATCAGTTGGCAGTGGTGCAGCAAGCTGGACTGTGGCAAATTGGGAAGGCAAAAACTTCTGGTAAAGTGTGTTCTAAAAGGTCACTTCAGGCACATGTTACAATAAATGGTGGAACCATTTCCTCAGGATATCAGATCTCTGGATGCTTGAATCTTTGTCTTTGAGGCAGTAATGAATAAAACACCACTGCCAATGCCTGTGGCCTTCATTCCATAATAAATTGGTATCTAATTGAGTGGAATGAAAATAATATCATATCAATGCTTGGGGAAAAATGCAAAAATATTAAAACTACCTCTCTAAAACCCACTGATGTTTGTATTCACAACAGAAGAATAAATTATTCTTCCCTGTTATTTTAACAGTAAATCTGAAATACTATATTAGTTGGGGTAAATTAAAAGCATAATGAATGTCTTTACAGTTTAGTATGACCTTATGTTGATTCTTTTGCATTTCTTACAAACATCCTTATAATAGCACTGAAAGCTCTTTAGTAGTAGCAAACAGGCACATTCATGTTGTTAAACTGGACTAAAAGTACCTTGCAAGTAACTTACTTAATAGCAGAATTTAATGTCTTTGAAAACAGAATGTAATATATTGTGGTGGATTGGGAGGAATGACGGATTAAAGCTGTCTCGCTGTGAGCCACAGTGATGTAAGTATAGGATTATGTCAGTCTGTGCAGAGCAGTGGTACCTTTAACAATTACCCAATGTAATGTGGAATAAGTACACTCCAAAAATATGTGTAGTGAAAGCTAGAAATATGTAAGAATTTCACTCAGCATGAAATAAAGACAGATGAAATATATCCCACTGATTTCAGACCTCAGAAGTCTAAAGGAGATGATGTTTCCCTTCGACACAGAATTTAATTTCTTCCCAAGAATCTACATCAAGCACATGGAAGTACACAGGCTTCCAAGACCCAAGATGAACTTGAGTAGATTGGCTAGGTTTGCTTTGCAATGCAAAATCAACCTTCCTTCTGGGCTTTTGGCATCTCTTTTCTTGCAAAAGGGATCTTTCTAGTTAGAAAATTCTAACTATAAATAAATCACAGTCTCTTGAAATCTCTTCTGCATGAATAGCTTTGTAGTTATTTTACCACCCCTGCTTTTATAGCCCGATTTACTTCTGTATTTCTGCAAGAAGAGATAAGGGAGGTCCAAAATGAATGAATTTCCTCTGATCTTTATAATTCTTTAAGGTAGTTGTTGGAGTATGATCATGTCATAAATGAAAAAATAAGTAAACCCTAAACTAAACCAAAACCAAAGGAGTCAGTTGCCTCTATTGTTACACTTCCAAGCTTGCCAGCAATTGAAGTCACCATAAGAAGGCATTAGCTCCTGAAGAGGCCCTGCTATCTGAAAACTTATTTGCTACAAAATCAGTGCTGAAATGTACAGTTATTGTGCTATTACTTCAAGTATTGGTTATTCTTTTCAATATGTTGGCTTTTCTGGAACAATTCAGTGTATTTCATCTAAAAATGTCAACAAGCAGTTGTAAATGTGGTTACTGAGGGTCACTGCATAATAGATTTTTTTAAGCAATTGATGAAAGGCAAGTAAAAAATATTTATACCTATAGAATCACAGAGTCATTCAATTTGGAAGAGACCTTGGGAAACCACCCACTCAACAAGGTCAGCAACGAAATTGGGCAATGTTATTTACAGCACTGTGCAGCTGGGTTTTGAAATCCTGGGACTGAGGTCTTGCAGCTCCTCTGGACAACCTGCTCAGTCTTGTAGTCCTCATCATGAAGTCAAGCTGATGTCTCATGTCCCTGCACTGCAATGTTGTGAAGAGCTCGTCCTGTCTTCTTGATGACCTCCCTGTAGGCACTGAGGCATTGCTGTTTGGTGCCTCCAAAGCGGTCCCTTCTCCAAGCCGAACAAGCCCATCTCTGCTCAGGGCAAGTGCTCCAGCTCCAATCACCTGTGTGGCTCTTGAGTGAACTCACTGCAATTTGTCAGTGTCTTTTCTGCACTGGAGTGCACAAAGTGGGTGCCGTGTCTATGTATGATATCACAAGTACTAAATAGGGATCTTATGGATCTGCTCCTGCTCTTATTGCTTTGGATGCTGCTGCTCTTCTTTGTTGCCAGGGTGCATTGCTGGCTCATGTCTCAAGGCTCTTCTGCAGAATTGTTAAGGCAGTCAGTCCCCAGCCAATAATATTTGGGAGTGGGAGGTGTTAAACTCTCCCACATGCAGGACTTTGAATTTGTCCAGATGAACAGTTAAATATAAAGAAGTGGTCAAAGGAAGGTTTTTCTGTTTCTAGATTCAAATGATCACCTTAGTTAAACTTGTTAAAGCAGATTATATAGTGCAACTTTATCTTACTGTTTCTGTTTATGATTGGTGAGTTGTTTAAGTGGAGACAGAGGTGAAGTGAAAATCATGGAGTGAGATAAAGAACATTTAGTGGCAGTAAGGAATGAAAACACTAGAGGAGAAATAAAGTAATAACAGAGAGTGTCTTGGGAGAAGATTATTGGAGTGTCAGACTTCTGTAAATCTACACACCAATTTATGAAGATTATCACCCTTTCAATGTTTCATTGTTGAAATATTGCCTAAGATCTTTGTAGAATTTTTCTGATTTCATCCTTGGGAAAGGAAAACTTTGCAAGCTGGAGGATTTGTGCTTAATAAAAGATCTTGTTTTATAAGACACATTCCAATGATGCCATATTCCCATGCAATAATAGATGTACTTTATCAGCTGCTTGCATGATCTGTATTAGAAAATTGTTCGTACTGCATTAAGTACCACAGGTCCTGTTAAGCTGTGTCTCAGAGATGCTAACGGATGCCTTCACTGGCCGTTCTATCTGGAATATGGAAGCAAAAAAGCTAAATCAAGCCTAAAAACTAAGCATGGTAACAATTAAGAAAGTAATTGGCCTACTTTAAAATGCCTTTTCTTAGCAGTATTGCTATATAGTATGTTCAAGGGAGGAAAACACCTATGCACAAATAATCATTATTTGACATCGTGGATGTGATGAATTATTTGCTAGAATCTCAGTCCCATGGATTAATAAAGTCCATTAGTCATTGTTATTTGCTTTCTGCAAGAACACGTAGAAATAAAGCAGAGTTTCTGTAATACTTACAGAAACCTCACACAAAAGTTCAGATGCAGTTGATGCACACAGAACTGAAAGCGCGAGTCAGAAAATGTGCTAAAAAAAAGATTTTTCCCCAAAGCAACCTGCTTTGGGAAATCAAAACTTTTCGGAATCGAGTTATTCTGTTTTACTTTGGTCAGTCTGTAGTTCCTTTATTTTTCCTTAGTCTCCCAATGGGAATCAGTTTTGATTCCATTTTTTCAGCATCTATGCAAACCCCACAGAACATGCTACTTGATCATAGAATCATAGAATAGTTAGGGTTGGAAAGGACCTTAAGATCATCCAGTTCCAACCCCCTCCCATGGGCAGGGACACCTCACACTAAACCATGTCACCCAAGGCTCTCTCCAACCTGGTCTTGAACACCATCACAGATGGAGCATTCACAGCTTCCCTCAGCAACCCACTCCAGTGCCTCACCACCCTTACAGGAAAGAATTTCTTCCTCATATCCAATCTAAACTTCCCCTGTTTA
>JANRGW010027134.1:0-33657 GCA_024733675.1 Psilopsiagon aymara | reverse complement strand
AAGTCAAAAACACAGTGCTGCACCAACTACTAAGAAGGAGAAAAATGACTGCTACTGCTGAACCCAGGACACCATTTATAAAGATTAGTGATTCAGCTTTGCTGGTTTTCAAATCTGCAAAGGAAATACAATCTTTAACGTAAACATAACTGAAATAATACCTTTACTAAAAACACTATACCTTAGATATTGGATAACACACAAGACAACCCAATTATGAATATGCTGGATGCATCAAAGGTCTTGTCAGTGAATCAGTCATCTTGCTAATGTTTTCTGGACTGGAATGCAGAGACAGGGGAGGGCTTCAGGGTAGTTTTCCTCAAAGATCTGCAGTCCAATATTCTGCTTCTGGACAGGTAAGTACTATGCAAATAGTGTGAATATATTGACGTTAGAGAGGAGCTGGTATGGTACTTCAGTTTGGTTGCCAGGTATTGTCCAGTAAGAAAAATAATGGCAACCCGTTTTTTTTTTTCAGAGAATGACTTAAGATCCCCCCTCCAGTTCGCAGGGCCTCTCACATTGGCAGGAACAAAGCCTGATGGTTCTACAGGTCAAATCTTTGTTTTTCATTGAAATTCCTTTTGGGTTTAGCCAATTGCAAATTCTTTAAAATCCCTTTTATCTTCCCTGCTGTGACTTGTTTTCCTGAGGGAAAAGGGCCAGTATTCTGCCAACCAAACAAATGTCTGAACCAGTAGGCAGCACACACATTGTTTTTGGATGCCAAAGAGCAATTCACTTGATGAAAAGTACAAAGAGAGATTCCCCTTTCCTTTCCCAGCAGCATGTCTCTGTATCTACCACATGGTCTCCTGTTCTGGAGCTCCAGGACACAGGCAGGGATAAGGCTGTCTCAGGGATTACTGGCCCTTCATCTGCACCACTGTGTAGGACAAAAGCCAGCACTCCTTAGAAAAACAAGTATTGGTCCAGCCTGCCCTAGTCCAGTGACACTAGCAGTGGTCCATTGGCTTCCCTCACTGGGATGCAACGGCCCACATTGAGATCCCTCTTCAGTGTCATTATTTTGGTGATTCAGGCTGCAGTGATCCACCTTTGAGGTAAAAATTCCCTGAGGATGCATTAAGGGACATTTTACTACAATTGCATGCATAGGAGGAAGGAAAGTACTCTTTTGTTTTAAATTAGGAGTTTTCCCTTAGAAAACACTAAGTGAATGACCCACACATTTGAGCATATGAAAGCTAGTGACTGAGTTACACTGACACTTAATCGTACAGTCCTGTCTCACTCAGAGAGCAGAATGTCAATGCACATCAAATTCTAGGTAGGTTCAGTAAAAAAAAAAAAAAAAAAATGGAGAATTTTTAGTGTATTGAGGTGATAGCAAATCTGGCTTTTCCAATTTCTTTGGCTCCAAAAGTTAAATCCTTTTCTTCTAGCTTTACTTTCATTTTAATTAGATAAGTGTGAACTCCACTGAGTCTACTGTAAATCAAATCCCAAGATATGGAGGGAAATCCTACACATTTTACTGATATTAATAATCATATTATTAATAATGACAATAACACATTTGATATTATACATGTGACATTAGTGATATTAATAATTATATTATTAACGTGATAAATAATATGAAAGGTGAGAAAGTGAGCAGGATTTGATCCATGTTTAAAACAACATTGGTGTTCTAGTTTCCATAGGTCTTTTGCGTTCATACATAGATTACAGTCTTCTATAATCTACATCTCTTTTCATAGATTGTAGTCTTCTGCACCTGTGTGGCTCTAAAACATCCAAAACTCAGTAGTTGGGGGAATTTATTTAGCAGTGTAGCATAGCAGCTTGGATCATGGGAGATTTATTGTCTACTTCCATCTTTACCCTTACTTTGCAAAGCACTAGCCATGATGGAATTTATGCAAAGCATACAAAGCAAGTTAATTACTGTTTTATCCTAAGAAAGGTGAGTAACTTGGGCAAAGGGCTTGCAGTCTGCTCTGAAAAGCACAATCTTCTTTCCTCTAATGTGCTGCCAGCATAAGATAATTACCTTAATTGTTTCCTATTCTCAGAAATGTTTCTAGGTTATCAACAGATGTTTCTGTTCTGTGAAAAAAATTCAGAGCTGGTATGCAGATACATAGAGAGAAGAGGGAGTAATCACCTGCAGACTACAGCAAAAATACATAGCAGTTTTTTTCCATCATTTGTCAAAGGAAAAACAATGCTTTGAGTTGCCCTGTGCAGAAACTAGTGGAGTTAAAGAAAGGAAAAGGAAAAGGTGCTGTTTGTTTATGTGGATCTAAATAAGCAAAAACCGTGTAAGTCCTTACATTCTACTAGAGTAAAAATTTAGGGTATTTAAGTATGCTGCATTTTGCCCTAGCAAAAGATTTCAAAAAGGCAGAGGTATTATTTGTTTTATCTTTAAGAAGAAACCGTCATTATTATGAATAATAGTATCATGTAGCAGGAATTTCTTTCTCTGGTGATTTTTCAGTTGCAAATAATGTCCATGGAAAGTATGCTCTCAGGTATCAAAGTTTTGATTGATAAGCATTTATGGCTTTACTAAGAGCTTATTAACATATGTTCACCAGATAGATTATGAAGGTTCACACTTGTAATAAATTTAGTCTGATGACAAATTACAAGTTTAAAAAAAAAAGTTTTTAAGGTATCATAGATAATTTATTTTTGTTTACTGAACCTACCTAGAATTTTGTGGTGTGTATACCTTGGTGCAGTTCTCTCCACACTCCCAGCCAACAGTATATCAAGTGGCTTTTTTGCCTCTGGAGTACTGAACACTATGTATTTTAACAACTCTGATCCTCTGAAATGTACATGAGCTTCAAAATGACAAGCTAACGGAGGTGGGGTAAAGCTGATTGTACCTGAGCAGCCAGGGTATGCATGAATCATCTCACTAATTGTTTAGACTATCTTGATTTCATGTCTTCTCTGGGGCTACTCTGATGGCTCTTATTATCTGGGGCCTAGTCCTGCAGTCCCTTCCATATATGTGAGTTCTCTCAGCCTAGCTTCCAGTGTGCTGTGATGTGTGTCAGTAGAGATCTTCCCTTTACAGAGATGATAGGGAGATTTCATGGCAAATTGCTGGGCAGAAACACCATCTTTCTGTGTGTTTTCTGCTCAATACCATAAAAATTGTATACATTGAGTTGTTATTACATTACTTGGATTTTAATGGGTCATTGTGTGTGCCATGAAACTTAAAACCAACACTGCAACATTAATTAAGCCTCTAGCATTTTATCTGTATATGTAGATATTCAATATAGACATATATATAGTTCAACTAGATGCATGTAATGTAGCCTCTTTTCCTTCTCTTTAGTGTAAAATGAATACAAAAGAGTAAAACGTGAACCCCCTACATTTCAGTCAGCAGGATATTCAGTATTTCAGATGTGTAAAGGCTAGTTTCTTGCAAAATGACATTTCTTGCAGTAGCATACTTACAGACTTACATGTTTCTTACATATTCTGATAACATGAAAGCAAAAGGGAGGAGATGGGTTGTATTTCATGTATTTGAGTTATATTACCAGAAACAGAATAAACAGTTCTTGCATTCTTGTGGAAAAGTTAATTACTCACATGGCACAACATCATTATAATCAAGACAGAGCAATCAGTTCAGATAACAAACCCTATAATCAAGGTAATGTAATCAACCTAAGTAATCATCTATAACAAGCAATTAAATATCAAAATGCATCAAGCAATAACTAAAATTACAGCCTTGAATAATATCAGCTAATTGCATCATTAGAAACTTGTGTAAAAGCCAACGGCAAATCTAAGTTTTTAACTACACAGAACAGCTGTTGCGGGTTTCATAGGAAGATCTACAGCCTCATTCTGAAAGACATTAGCCTGCAAAACTTGCCTGAAGAAAAGCAGTTACATTCCAGTTCCAAGATTTGCCAGAGGTCTGGGGTGTTAAGGTGAGAGAAGGCTTCCTCACTGGGGCCTTCTGTGGCTCCCTTGTACAGCCAGAGCAAGCACTTCTGATGGCATACTGGTTTGCAGCACAGCAGCACCTGAGCAGACAGGCATGGAGTCAGTCAGCAGCTCTTACACATACCTCTTTTCTCCCTGCTACAACCTAAACCTCCATCAGCTAAAGGCCCCAGGCTGCTGAGCAGGGGAGTCAGCTGCCATTTCTTCTACTTGTCCCACTGCACTGTATATGCTGGAGAAGGCTGATGGCCATGTCCTCATGCCTTCCTGCCAGGGAGAGTGCGCACAAAAGTCATTGAAAGAAAAAAATACTATTTGAAGGTGATTTAACCTCTCCTAATAGAACTACATCCATATGAGAACAGACCTGTCTGTACATATCATAGAATCATAGAATCAACTAGGTTGGAAAAAACCTTTAAGATCATTGTCTAGCAGTGGGGCAGCTCCAGCATCTGGAGGCTTTTCATTTGACTGTGGCAGTACCACCAGCCCACAAATCTCCCCCTGATAAAGGAGATTGAGACTGAGGCTACCACTACAAAATATTTTCTATAGCAGAAAAATCTATGAGGAAATACAAAGTGAGACAGATCCATGTATGTGTGTTTGTTAGCCATGACAGTATACAGATAGATAAGTACTTGCTGATTTGAAAGACCTGAAATGAATATCTACTGCTCCCAAGCATTAAGAGAAGAGGATTCTGTAGGATCTAGTCTTTCAAATTAAATAGAAATCTTAAAAAGAGCCCCTGGAAAACCCAGTGTGAAGTAAAGCTAGTTTGTGGCATTTAAGCCACACCAACTGCTTTTCCTATTTTCAGCATTTGAGTTGCTTTATTTCAGCATAGCAGACGAGACAGGTGGGGTCCCTAGGCTGGAGCCCAGCATTTCTGGAAGAAGATTAGCTCTTAAATTCATGCAGGGCAGATGGAGAAGCACAGGAAGGAACAAGTGCTCACTGTGGTCTAGAGTGAGACGTTCAGCATTGCTCTCATGGCATGTCCTCACCCAAAGCAGACATATACTGTTGGGACTGTCTTCTAAGTATTTAAACAAAACTGGGAAAGTATAATTTGCACCAAGGGATTGCTACTGTGTGGTAGGTACGATATGAGAGTTTCATGGACATAAACATCCTATCTCTCTGTCTCACTCTATATCACTTTGAAGGATTTGTTCAGCTGTACATTTGGGAACCCTTGACGGGGGGCAATACATGCAGGAACTGAATCAGCACACAGTAGCCAAGTCTGCCACTTAAGTAAGTCAAAAGAATATGTGAAAGCCTGATTCTAGGACTTATGGTTTCTTAATATAGTTTGCTAATTATCAGCTGAATTTTGAAAAAATGGGGGAAAAAAAAGAAAAAAGTGGAAATGTTCGGTTCCTGAAGGTCCATAGGACTGTGGGGAGTCCAGAAGTGGCTTGCTCTTTATTTTTTTAGCACTCACTCTTCCAAATCCCATCCAGAATGCACTGTGCACTCCCCCTTCAGCCCAGGACTTCCTATGTTGTTAGTCAAGGTGATGCTTTCAAGGCGACAAAACACAGAAGAAAAAGTAGGAAACAAACGCTAGTATCACAGGGGAGGAAAAATGCAGAAATGCAGAAATGGAAAGACTTGGAGGCCCACTTGAAGTAAAACTAAACTGACATTTGAATTCAAAAGCTGATGATGAGCTTGGTACAAATGAGATAAAAGCTGTTAATAACTAGAAAAGACTCTCTTGGTGCATGGCAGGAAACAAAATCATTTAGGTTGGAAAAGACCTTTAAGATCATAAAGTCTAGCAGTAAATTGAACACTGCCAAGTCTACCAGTACAGTTCATTTTATTCTCATAACTACTTTCCCAACTTCCTTAATTTCAAATAAAATTCAGATTATTTTTTTTTTTTTTTTTTTAAGAATTCCTGTCTTTCAGGCATCTCTCCATAGTATTTAGGACTCTATTTTCTAGTATCTGGACTTCCTTTCAAGTTTTGTAGCAACCACAGCATTCCAGGTTGCTGTCAGCCAAATGCTTATAGCCAGTTTATTATGTGTTCTGAGTTTCCTAGTGAATGAGAGAGACAGAATTGCAGTGGCAATTCAAGTAACAGTCTCTTCAGCATTCCTGACGCAGACTAAAAAAGCAGATCTGCTCAACCAAGTCCAAGTAAAGGCAAGGATCTGGTGTGTGGCACTCCTGTAAGAGCAGTCTCTGATGTTGAAGGATGAGAAGAGAAGCCCACTGAGCCCCATGGTGGTGGTGGGCAGCCCCAGGGCATTGGCCTGTCCAAGGAGGCACCTTTTTCTGTGGGAGCCACCCTGCCCAGAGGTTCCTGCAGTTGAGCAGTGACCCCTCTAACCCCAGCTGATTTCTGAAATGCAAAAGTTATGAAAATAATGCCATTACTTAACAGAAATAAACTTCAGTGAGGCAAATGAGCAGTGGTGTTTTAAAAACTATCAGTAAACTATGTGTATAAAAATTTAACACCTTGTGAATTATGGGTAGGGCATTCTGGTGGTCTGTCAGGAGATTGAAAGTTCTTTGTCAAGCAGGAGAGGAGATACAGGTCTGTAAGGAACTAGCCAGTTTAAAATGATTGTTGTAATTAGTTTATTTCCCTTTCCATCAGTTGATGTGTGTTCAGTATTTGGAAATCTGGAATTGGATAGCTCAGGGGGGTATTATTGCTGTTCTTTTCTCAGAGTAGTGAAATGATGGAAGGTAAATTGATATCTAAAATCCTCTTCTGCTCCAGAAATTGAAATCTGAAAACTGAATTGCACACTTAGCTGCCAATGAGTAAAAGCCCCAAACAATTGTCCAAAAAACCCACTGTTGTATCTGATTCCAGAAGATGTTTTGTGTGGGAGATGCAAGGCTGGGGAGCAAACAGAAGTACAGTGTTTCGTTTCTTAAAGCTGATACCCCCTCACTGCAGTATTGAGGATACTGACTTGTACCTTAGGCTCAAGTGTTCCTTAATACCTGTCTTGTCACAGCTGATATGGAAGGAAGCTTTTAATAGAATTCTGAAAATCCACTTTTGGGGGTTTGGTTTTTTGGTTTCTTGGTTTTGAATGAAAGAACAAAGATGTCTGTATTAATCATTCCTGTGAATCCCTGAGAACTCCTAGGTCTTCCTCAGGAGAGGCCATCTCATTGAGAATGTTGTTGAAAAAGGCTGAGAAACAGCTCTTTGTCAGAGAGACAGGAATGACAAAAGGTCTGTAGCATTTCCTCTCATTATTTGTACAGGATGGGATGCAATCGGCTTTAGCTCAGGTCCCCAGACAGTGTGCCAGTCTACTTGCTTTCGTAGACTCCTAATATGCTGGCACTTTCTTTCATGAGATGCTTCTGTCTCTGGTCTGGAAGCTCTTGGGGTCTGTATGCTCCCATGTGCCATGTGGTCTCAGAAGGTCAGTGTGAAGCAGACACAGATACGTGTCACCACCTAGCCCTCCTGAAAAGCATAAAAACTAGTTGCTAATAACATCTGTCTGTTCATGTTTGGATGCCTGCTTTCAGAAACTTACCCGAAGACCTGATCTTGAAGGGAGTGATAATCTCTAGAGCATGCAGCTGTTGGGACAAGGCTGAGCTGGCACTGAAGGGTTATATTCTAGTTTACTTTTAGGATTAAGCTTGAAAAATATTGGCCTCTCCCTCTCCTATTCGTTGCTAGCTATGCTGTAGATGAAAGGGACCTACAAATAAGTTGTAGGGAGAAAAAGAAAAAATGAGAAACTTCAAATTAATGAGACACTAAAAAATTGGTCTGGTTTTGGACTCTTCGATTTTATGTATATTCCTCACATGCCCAGGACTGTTCTGTGGTCCCCAGGCCAACTGGCATGGTGAAGTCCATGTCCTTACTCTTAAAGTCTCTTAGAGTCACAGGCAGTATGGCAACATCCAGATTACTCACTGGGACTGGTTCTTGGCCCACACAAAATTCTAAGCCATGCCCAGGAATGATTTTGGAAGAGTGATAATTTACCCTGGCCAAATCCATCGCTGGCAAAGTTCTAACAATTTAATGGGCTAGATGATCGAGTTTCAGGCCTGGGAACATTCCCTGGCACTGATTAATCTACAATTCTATCAATGCAGTCATGGAAGCTAAATAAATGCTGTAATTGGGAAAAAAAATAGCACTCACTATATAATTATGTCAATATATTATTAGCCATGTTTTGTGTCTGTAAAGTATGGCTGAAATTTCAGTCAATACAAGTTATGGTATATATCAGTTTTCAGAAAGTGGACTTAACACATAACAGAGATGGAACCTTCTCTATGTTATTCAAAAAATACATGTGTTCTCCAAAGAAGCAAAAACTGGAATAGAAAAATCTACTTTCCATACCTCAGTTAAGAGCCATGCAACCTCCTCCCCACAGACATTGTACCAAATCCACCAAAGATACTGTTGCAAGAATACTTTCCTTACACAAACGATGTGTTGCAATGCTCCCACCATCAAAGAGAATGTGGGTATTTTATTGTATGCTCTTAAAATAAAGCAACCAACCAAACCAAAACTCTCTGTATTTGGACCAAATCTTCTCTTCCTTAGCATAAAGCCTTCCCTCTTAGCCGCCTGTTCGTCACTCCCAGGTTCTAATATACATGCAAGGAAAATATCGAAATAAAAACTGCAAGAACAGGGAGAGCTATGGTATGCTCTGCTGGGTTCAAGGCTGAGCCATTCTGATTTGCCTGAAATGAAAAAGAATTACTGGGTGTCCAGGTTTCTTTTTGACACCTCTGAAGAATTTCTAAAACTGATGGCAGTCTGACTGTATCTGCCCATTAGTCACACAGTCTTATATGTAAATACGTAAGAAATCATTTTTTCTAGTGCTGAGAAGAACTGAATAAAGCTCATCCATTTTTCCTTTACACCATTAAAGAAACCCAAGCACATAACTACTTTTTTATACAGAATTCTTCCTGGTTTTGCCAGCCTGCTGGTGTTTGTCCTCTTCATATATCAGCAGAGTCCTAATCAACGTATCTTTACCTCTGGCCTGTTTCCAGTAAAAGAGAGTTTCTCAAGCAAAGAAGAGGAATGCATCATTTTTTCTATATTAATGTATTACTATTACATTAGTAGTACAGTGAGAGGTATTGCATAGCTCTGTTCCAATAACAATGTTTGAGGAAGTTCCTGATATGAAAGGATATCAAATTAGTTTTAAAAGAACATTGTTGCTATAAAGCAACTCCTAATAGATGAAATATATATACTTACATATATTGTATTTAAATTAGCTCTATCTCTACCAGTATTGCTTTAACCTGTAGAATCAAGTAGAATCAAGGACTTGTAGGTATCCTATATTCATACACACTCTGCAGTGAGCAATGTGAAAATATAAAGTATTTTATGAACAGTCTGTCAGGAATATGTTTATAGCTTTGAAGAATGTCTCATTTGCCTTTATTATTAGAGAGGCCTATAAAATCCAATGGGCATTAATGCAGTGTGACTTTCTGTTGGGTAATTTTGAAACACTTTTAAATGCCTCTCTGGTACTTTATTCATATAAACACCTTAAGACAGACCACAGCACTTCTGTGGCATTAAAATTAAAATGGAAGCTTTTACCAAGGCAACCCTTCAGCATCCCCAGTGTACCTCTACTTGAAAGCTGTGTGCTTTAGGTTTTGAGTTCTGTGGGTGCCTGGATAAAGTTGATGTTACCTAGCTTTTGTTATTTTTATGACTCAATCATAGAATCATAGAATAGTTAAGATTGGAAAGGACCTTAAGATTATCTAGTATTTATTTGCTGCGGGGACTTCAGTTTTATTGTGTAAGTTGTATCAGGAGCTCCTTGTTCATCGCTGCAGGTGTCCATCTGCCTTTGATCAATTTCCTTTTGGCTGGGATGAACTGTTCTCAAGTTTGGAGAAGGTAATCCTTGAATATCAACCAGCTCTTCCAGACCTTGCTGCTTGTCATGACTATTCCATGGGATTCTTCCAAGTAGATCACTGAATAGGCCAAGTCTTCTTTCCTGAAGTCCAGGGCTGGAATTCTGCTTTTTTACCTGATCCCTCCTCACCAGATTCTGAACTCCAGCATGTCATTTTGGGGGCAAGGGTGCCCCTGAAACATCCCTGAGCAATCCTTTCTTTTCATACGTACGAAGTTCAGCAGAGCTCCTCTCCTCATCAGCTCCTTGATCACCCATGCTAGGAAGTGGTTGTTAATGCACTGCAGAACCCTCCTGGATTACTTGATTCCTGCTGTGTTGTCCCTCCAGCAGATACACTGTGCTTCACCCAGATACTGGGGTGAAGTCCTTTACTACTTTTTAGTAGTTAAAGTACTCTGCATGAGCAGAATCACCAGTTGTCTAAAGGAGCCTCATCTACTTTTTCATGATTGGGTAGTATATAGCAGACACCCACCACAATGTTGCCCATCCTGGTCTGGCCTCTAATACTGATGTATAAGCTTTCAGCTGCCATCTCATCTGTCCCTAAGCAAATCTCCATGTATTCTTGCTGGTTTCTTTCATAAAGAGCAACTCTCCTTTCTACCATACTGCACGTCCTTCCTAAAAAGCCTGTATCCATCCATAGCAGCACTCCAGTCCTGTGAGCTATCTTACCATGTTTCTGTGATCCCAGTGTCACCATTGCCTGCCTCATGGCTGCACACAGAGTCTCAAACTGACTGTTCTCAAACTGGCTGCTATGTGTTAGTGAACAGACAATTCAAGAGTGCTAAGTATCCTAGAAAAGGGATGAGAGCTTTCCTTGTGCTGTCCTGTTGGTGCTTCCTTGTTCATGTGCATACACTTAAAGTGGGCTCTATGTAGCCTGTTATGTTGATTATGAGATTTATTTTATCCACATCACCATCTCACTGGTCAGCTACATCATCACTTGATAGTTGTTCCTTATCTCCCACCTTGTTGTTCCTCAGTTAAAGCCCCTGTTGCCAAGTGACTAGACTGCAGGAAAAAATGTTTTTTGCCTGATTAATCAGGAGGATCCCATGTCTTCCAAGAAGTCCTTGATTGTAAAAGATACTGTCATAAAAGCCAAATTACTGTAGCTGACACCAGATGCACTTCCAATTCTTAATCCACTGGATCTGCCTAGACCTCCTCAAGCCATTTCTCCTCACCAGTAGGAGTGAAAACATCACTTGAGCTCCATGCACTTGAGCATTGCCCCCTTCCAGGATCCTCCCATGTCAAACTGAAACTTGTTATTGTTGTGAATAAGATGGACAGAAGTTTTTCATGGATTTGCTTCTCATGGCAGAAAAAGCCATTTTTACTCATCACTCCCCTTCTCTCTCATTTCATCCCCATGCAACAGCTTAAATCAAGGTTACAAAAATATTGATATATTTTGAAATATATTAAATTGATAATAATTATATTAATTAATTATAATTAATTATAATTCCTAATAATTACAATTATTATAAAATCATTATTTAAATTAAAATTATTAAATTAATAAACTTATCAAAGAAATTTATATATGAATTCTTAAATTCTTATAATTATTATATAATTTAGTTTTTATTAATTTGAAAATTTAATATATTGAAATACAATGCTCTGTGAAAGAAGAGCACCTTTGATTGATACTGTGCTTGCTGAGCTAGCAGAGGAACTGCAATCCTGTTAGTCCTCCTGACCAGATCTGTCCCTGGAAATCGTAGCTAAAGGCTGATGCTTTCCCAGGCCTATGGAAGAATGTTGTTCTAGTTCAGGACATGGCATGCTGTTTGTATAGTATTTGCTTTTCCTCTGCAGAAAAAAAAAAAAATACTGAAGCCTTTTTACACTTGTGTAATATAAATAAGTATTTTTGGATGCAGCGAGCTAACCTTTCCCTAACCCTTGGGAGTTGGTGTCCAAACTTGCTTGGGTTTGCCAGAGTAATCAGAAAGGCAAACAAACTGATGGATGAGCCTTATTCATTGACCTGTTTGCTTTCATGCATAGCTCTGCATTTTAACTGATTATATATTTTGGGTCAGCAGATTTATACAGTTCACACTTCATTATCCAACAAGCATAGAATACTCAGAAGTGACCTTAAGCAGTGCAGAACTTTCTGCAATTTCTGGGTGGGTCATAAAGCTTTAAAATGCAGTGAAAGTTAATCAGCACAGATTTCTGCTAACTACTTAAGTAGTCTTTTGCTTGTAAGTTAGCATGATAAGAGGGAATAGCAAATAGTGGGTTCCATCTTCTCTCTTGGAAGTGGTCTGACTGACAATATATAGGGGAGCACCTGAGTGCTTTTGAAAGCACAGATCAGGACTAGATAAGTGATAGAAAGACAAAAACAACACCTTTTTTATTTTTTTTCCAACTTAAGTCATTCCCACACTTTGCTTTGGGGTAGGCATCTGATCACAGAGGACTCTTCAGTTGCCAGATATGGTCTAGTCCTGACACTGACTGAGATGTGCACCCTCTAGCCTTCAAAGTGGCCATTTGCCATGTTCAGAAACACACATCTTCCATCTGGACAAGGAGATTTCATTGTGTTCTTTTATATCAGCTTGTGGGAGCTGTTACAAGAAAAATATTAACTATGAGCAGTGAATGCATCTTTTGCAATAAGCATAAATGGAAGATAAGGCAAAAAAAATCCCCTTTATGCCTTCATTTCTTCATTATTCTCTGTTTTGCTTTGGGGAGTTGAATTGTATGTAGTAGGTGGAATGCTTTAAAGAATTAGATATTTTACTTTGTTTCCAGTATGGGCACTGTTAAAGTCCTTTAAAAATAAAGACCCAAAGTAATTCTTTGCATTAAGTAAGAAACTGTACCAGGAAAAAGAGCAACTGGATCATTCTCATAGATCAGTACTATTTGACATCAAGCAAGGAAGTGGTTAAATGCCGGAGGTGATGTCTTCTTAAAAGAGGTGACTGATACAAAGTAAAATAAATGGTACTCACATGCCCAGTGAGGAAGGAAACCCTGAGGAGAGCAGTTCTGGAAAGGAAGCCAATGTTGGGGGTGTGTTTGCTGCTTATCCAAGTGTCCGCATTGGCTTCAGCTCCACAGCGCTGGAAGCATCAGGCATGAAGACATGGGACATGGTGCCTTCACACTTCCTCTAGACTGAGTATGTTTTTGATTATTTTTCTCTTTACAGGAACCCAGACCTTTGTATAACAAAAGGTGCCAGTTTTATTCAAGTGGAATAGGATTCCTATATGATGCCTACCAGACAGAGGTAAACAAACTCACCTCATCACGTGTTTGTTTCTGCTGTGCTTTGAGGAGAGGAGGGAGGAAGGTGTTTGAGAGCATGTCTGTGCATTTAGGTCAAGGGTTGATAGAAACTCTACAGGTTTTACTGTTTTTTCTCCCACAAGTGACTCTCCACTTGTCCAAGCCTCTGATGACTGCAAATCATTTCAATTAGTGAGGCTTTGACTCATCATCAGTGTTTCTATCCAGTACATTACTCTGGGACTGGAATGAATTTCCTGGTCCATCTATACTGTCTGGAATGGATTTGTCACCTTGTCATCTTTCTCTAAGGGTATTTTTGTAGCTTTGAGTGCTATAGGAAATATCTAAATGAATCTATTTGTGTTGTCCAGAAGACTTCAAATCTTTTCTGTATTTATCCAGCACAGGCCAAGAACGTCAGCAGTGTGAATGCAGCTTTTTTATTATCTCAATGATATTAACATGATTGGAAAAGAGCCCATACCCAAGTGGCTAGCCTCCTGAGAAATCCAGATTTAGTTTCTTTTCCTGTATTGCATTTTATTATTGTGGTAAATTGGTGGGAGCGTAAAGAAAATCAAGCAGGGCAGGACTGAGAACAACTAAACAGTGTTATAACTTACAGGAAGCCAGATGTCCTTCATCACCATTCCTCCCCTGGCTAAGAAAAAGTGTATGGGGAATGTGACTCTTAATAATTCTAGACAGCTTAGCAAAGTATATTACCAGGTTAAGAAGTTAATACTCCTTAAGTCCTACTGCTAGGGCACCCCACTGTTGATTCTAGAAAATGTATGAACAGAGTATTTCACTGACCTCCTTGCCTAAAGACCTATCAAGACAAATTTACAATGTGTGACAACACCCTTTCCTGTAATCTCTTCTGAAGTGCGCTTGCACATACAGACATGGCCTGAGAAATGCTTCTGATTCCTGCAATAAGTGTGTAGCTGGCATCACATCGACCGACCCTGCAGATGACCCCAGCCTTGGGGTCCTGGCCAGACAGGTTTCCCCAGCTCTGCAGATTCTGGGTATGTCTAAAAATGGGGCATCCACAGCTCAGTGGCAAAACATTTTTTCTGGCAAAACCCCCATGTCTTTTAAAAGTGTAGTTAGTTTGTAATAACATTCTTGTCTGGTTGTCTGCTGATCTAGAGTCAGCATGTGCTAATTCAGAATTAATGATCTGTGGCATTTCATCTTAGATTTTGCTTTTCCAAAGTTAGCCAGCTAGTGAGCAGGGGGCATGTTCTGCATGCCAGGCAAAGACCTAATTAGGAAGGCAGATTGTTTACTAAGTGCAGGTTTCCTTTGGGTTGCCATCTATAGCCTGTGAGTTGCCTCCAGCTCATGTAGTTTGCCTGCATTGATTCTTCAGTTTCCTCAAAGCAGGAAGAATTTGATTTTCTAGCAATTGCCATGAGGTAAGAACATCTCTTCAATTGGTGCTGAGAGAATAAACAGGCACAAACAGACAGAATATGAAAAAGCTAAGTGCCTGGTCACTAAAATGAAATAATAGGTCTTGACATGCACAATACCCACAAATGGCCTGCTTCCACCACCCTTGTGCACACTACACAGTAGTTTGTTTGTTTACTCACTGTTCTCCTAAAAAGGAGTGTCTTGCTCTTTGCATGTTTTAAAAATGCAATGATAAAAATAGACAACTACAGTAACTTCCTTGGCCAGTAAAATAATGTCTTGTAAGCCAGAAGCAAGCAAAAAACCATGTGTAAGTTCTTGTCATTCTCCGTCTTTTGTAATTCTAGCCTTTTACAGTATAAAGGAGCAAACTGGCTTTCTAAATGCTTGGAGAGGGAAAAACTACTTTGATTTCCTATCAGAAGTGGTCCCCAAAGACACACATCAGAATAAACCACCTTTTTAGCAGCCCACTCCATCTTAAGAAGTCCTCTACTTTCAATCATGCATATGTAATGGAAAAAGGGTATTTTAACTTATGCAATTAGACCAATTTGACTATTTTGGGGGTCAAAACCAAAGTTTTAGGTTCCACTCAATCCAAAAACACCAGGGCATTCCAAAAAATAGCTGTAGTAGCAAATGCATTGGTACACTCTGCTCCAGGTTTAGTTTTCAAACTGCTTTGAGAAGGAGCCAGGTGTGACGTTTTAGTCACTTCTGAGCAGGATACTGAGTTAGCCTACCAGGTCATTGATGGTAGATACTACTCTTCTGCAATAAGTTGCAGCTCAGGCTGAGGATGGCTATGGGTGAATGTGACTTCAGTCTGACAAGCCCTCATGTGAAACCCCAGTAAGTTCAGACACAACAGAACAAGGCTGATGAAACAAGGTATCAGAATGGGATATTCTTGTGACAAGTGCAGTAGGTCTGTACCGAGCTGTAAGCTCCATTTTCAGACTGCAACCTAGACTGAGACCATCCTTTTATAACGAAACTTCCATTTTGTGTTAGAAGAGCTCATTTGTATGAGACACTAACCACAGGAGCAGCAGAGCAATCCAAAGGCATCATTTTGAATTCAGCTTTGTCATGCAACTTGCACTGCTCAAGCAAATTCTGCTAAGGACAAGCATGACAAGTAAGAGACCAGCTACAAGATGAACTTTGGTGCTGAGTGTATGTTTAAGGCTTTTCTTTTGTCGGGAACAAACACATGAGGATCAGAGACTTATCAACAGTGGCAGTTTTCACACTAAAAAGGACGCACAGAACCAGAACTTGGAAGCTGGGAAACATCTGGTTTGACATCTCCTGTGGAGACAGTCCCACAGACTAACATGTTCATGGCTAAAAAGGATGGTCTGACAGAAGCTTTTCAAAAGCAGGCATGTATTCGTAAGCATGCTCCTTTTATTTTTTCATTACAGGGCATTTTCCGTTCAATAATACATTTTATTTCAATTTTGTGAACAAAATACTTCTCAGTGATTACAGTACATTTTTTCTATCAAAATAAAAACTATAGGAAGAATGTCTTTTCTGACCTGCTACCTTTTAAAGCCTGGCAGTTTTCCAGGATTTCAAAGTCAACAAGCTAAAAATCTCATGGAAAAAAAAGGCTTGCATATAAAATATTTCAATTGGTCTGCAGTGTGAAACAAAATTGATTAATGCTTACCATACTTAAGAATTCATTAAAATGATTTCTCGTCTGGATGGAAAGTGGGTTACCTGTGCCTACCCTTATAGTTCTAACACCTGTCCATCCCTGCAATTCCTGCTCACAAAAATACACCTTTCCAGCTTTCTGCTCAAGAGCCTACAGTAAATGGTACTTATTTGCTGAAGTGCTTGGATCTTGTCTAAGCAGTTTTGTTTGTGGATTTGGAGACTGTTCTTACCGTTTTTCCTAATCCTTTCCTTCTTCACGAGGATGTTACTGAAACAACAGAGCTCCCAGTAAATGGGAGCTGTTCAGATCAATAGGCCATTTCTTTGCCCATTCCCCCACTATAATGGAGTGTCACTCTGGCCCACTTCAGTAGCTTGCTGTGGTGTATCTCCCAAGACCCATGGTCCCTGTGTCACAGCCAAAAGGGATCTGTATCTCACAGCTGCAGACTCTTGGGCTCAGCAAAACAGCACCAGCCAGTGCAGCAAAGGGTTTGAGAACTCTGGCAGCCCTGACTGCAGATTGTTGCTGGACCCTCTGGGCTCCATAGTGAAATGCCTGGGCCTTTGTCCCAGATGAAACACCTGGAAGCTCAGGGAGGTCCTTCTGCCCTGCAGTCATGGATTTTGGAATCTCAAGATCTCCCTGCGCAACAGCACTGCAGCTACTGCACACTTGACACTGAAGTAGCTGCTTCTTTGTGGTCAGTAGTTTGGTTCACATAATACTGAAACACTGAGAATAAAGGTCAGTCTCTTTTCTTTTGGCAGGTGACATGTTATACCTTAAACAGCAGGTGTCAGCTGAAAGTAAAGAGTAACACATGCTACTGCTGTGACCTGTACAACTGTGAGAAGTAAGTATCTGTGTGCAGACAATCATCTCCAAGAAATCCTTGATTGCTTGTCCCTCTGGAATGATTGTGGTGGATGCCCTAAGGGCTGGAGAAGCAACACAAGGGGCTTGTATGCTGAGCAATCCAGTTCCTCTGAGACTGAAGTCCTGATGCCAGCAGAGAGGAGGTCAGAGGTTGAGTATTAGAGTTGATGTTTTTTCAGTTTCTTTAAATATGTCCATAGGCTCTTTGCTGTGTGATCAAAATTGACCATTTAGTCATAGCCCTGTCAAGACTTACTGTTGATCTTACAGTGCAATTTCCCAATTAGATTTAATGACATTTTTTTTCTTTTCCCCAACCAAACTGGGGAAAAAAAATAGGAACATAGGTGTCCATAAGCAGAGATCATGTTGTAGGTATATGGAGAGCTCTTTTGTTAGCTCTGCAGGCATGGGATTTTGCAAAATTATCATCGGTTAGATAGAGAGGGTCTTGTGTTTTCTGAAGCTGTTCATTTGATTTCATTATTGCCAAAGCATGACCTGTCAGAAGATAAGAAAGGAAATGTCTGGACATGCTTTTGAAGATCAGGTGAAGGTTAGTACAGGGCTGCAAAGCAGTGATTTAACAGGAGTATAAAAGGTGGTAAGGAAAAATTACATCACAGCAAAGAGCAAGGGTTTATGATGTGAAAGACAGAAGAAATGAACTCACACAACTGACTGGCCACCTGGAACATAGAAATTTCAACTGCAAACAGCATCATGTCTTGCCATAGACAAGAAACTGAAGACAATTTCCCAGAGCAGATCTGCCTGACTCATCCTCTGTGCGCCTCAGTATCATCTTACCACGCATTCTAATGCAACTTCTGCAACCCTCTACAGTTCACCCACAGCCACTCTTCTTTCTTTCCCTCTATGTATTTCTCACCATTCTTCCTTCCTACATCTGTTTAATTTTGGGTTTGCCTCCTTTTCACATGCTAGCAGCCCTGAATAACCCCCGTCCTCTGTAAGTCTTGGCTAGCACACTGCCAGACATGAACATTTTAAGTGTAGGGCAACAAGGCTGGCAGAGTGAGGCTTCTACACAAGGCCTGCCTCAACTAGAGAAGCACAATGAAATTAGGTACGAGAGGGAAGTCATCTATGCATGTGTATATCTCATGCACATAAGCGACATAGTGAGTGCAGAACTATGGAATGGATTAAAACCCACTGTGAATGTTAGAGTCTTTTGCTTGTATAAGGAGTGTTAAATCTGGACATGATGGAGGTATACAAAACAAATGAAATGGGAAGGTAGAGTATGTACAACATTGGTACCTTTTCTATGATAGACTAATGATGGAATATCATAGTTGCAATGCAGTATGCTTACACTGAGAATGATTTCTTCCATGGTACACAACTAACTGCTCCATGTTAACACTGAATTGAAAAGCCCAACCCAATACAGAAAAGAACAGGGTCTTAAAGGGGTGAAAGCATTCAGAGTTATCAAATAGTGACTGAAACTCTGTTGCTTAAAACATAAGGTAAGAAAGGGGCATCAGGACTACTCCTCCTCCAGATGGAAGTTCTTAGTGCCATTTTGCTAGCTCATTGGGTTTGCCTGAAACACCCGAGACTGACCACTGCTGTGACAATATTGGATGATATAATTAAACATGTTATTGTCAACAATCCACAGTGGGCAGCAAGATCTTCTGGCACTGGCATAGACAAATCCAGAGTAAAGAAGCAGTCACACTGCTCCACAGTCCTGTCAATTCCAGTTCATAGGACAGCTAGAGAGAAGTAGAAGACAGAGTCACACAAAGTGACTTGGTGTCACCCATACAACAGATCAGTACACAGGCAGGATCACAAGTCAGATTTCCTTGAACTCATGGCAGCTGAAGCTACAGGCTTCATGGTGAGCCTATTTAGTTAAGGTCAGCTCATCATAGGGACCAAGTGAATTCAATAGTAGTGGGTTCACCATGCCAGAGCCATGCTCCAAAACAACTTATTGGACATTTCCAGGAGCTACTGTGCTTGGCTTGGTTTTTCCCAGAAATGTTATTACGGGTTTCTCCATCTGCTACCTTCCTCTACAGAGCTTTCCCTAACCACCACCTCCACTGCTGTCCCATGCACTGTGGATGGAGGAACAGAAGAGTAAGCACAAACTGCTCACTTCTGTTTTCCCAATGATCTGATGTCAAGTTCCTAACAGTGCAAAAACAGTGCAAAAATTTGGCATTTAAAAAAAATCTTTCCAATTCAAATGGCTGCTCTAGGAGCCTATTAGTGGGATAGCATTAAGGCAAGTACTGGAAAGATCTGCAGGAAACTACGGTTTCAAATCTTGCAGTAGGATACTTCTGACTTTCATCAAGGCAGTGAGGATTAACTTCACAACATGCCTGATTTACATTAACCGGTGCAGTGTAGAAATACAAGCAAGAAAAAATTCTGGATAGTACAATCCATAATGTAAATGCACATCTTTATACTGTACTGTGTTGCATCTGTTAATTTGGAACCACAGACACCATAAACAAATGCAGCCAGCTGGCAATATCTCTGTTCCTGTGGTTGAATTAATGCTTAAGCAACTTTCCTTCCTCAGTTTCAGAGATGCCAGCAAATTTCTAGGTGAGCTGGGGGGAAAAAAAACAATGCTAAGCATGCTTTAGCTGGTAGCTAAATGGCAAGGGCAGCATCCATATGCCAGGACTGTGCTTGTGTTCAGAGATCCTAAGCAAAAAAAAAAAGGAGAGTTCCTGCTGATCAGCCATGCTAGGGTTGGTATTAGTTGGACTCATTTAATGCTGGCATTAGTAGAGCCAATTTTTGTCTACAGTAGAGCTTTCTCCAGTTCATCTGAGCAGTGCTTGGTGGGAGCATGGATGAAGTACTCCACCAAAAAGGAAAATAAGCAGGAGAGATTCAGATCCTGTGGTGTTCTGCATTACATCAAAACCATTCCCACTGCAATGACGTCTGTGTTCCCTTTCAGTTCGGAGCAGTCCTCCAGCTACTATGAATTTCTCGGTGTGAGCAGCTGCCAGGACGTGGTTCACCTGTACAGGCTGCTGTGGTCCTCCACAGTCCTCAACATCATTGGGTTGTTCCTGGGGATTATTACAGCAGCCATTCTTGGGGCATTTAAAGACATGGTAAGGCCCACAGTCTTTTGCCTTATGTGGGGACTTATGTGCTCGTTGTTGTTATCAAATGGGTTAAAACGAAGGAAGTGTAACTGCGCAAAGGAGGCACTTTAAGCACGCTTCCTGCGTGATATGGGATTCTGGAGTAGTATCTTTAGGCTAAGCTGCTGCAAGCTGCTCACAGCTAAGTAGGCCAAATACATGAATGGAAGAGAAAAGACAGGTGTCTATGTGAACAGATGCTGGTGATTCACTTAGCAGCATCTATTTTTCCTTCTAATTCAGAACTGAATGTGTGGGCCAGCACAGAATTTGAGGATACTAGTCTGTAGCTGACATGTAAAACTCAAGTCCTAGGTGTGACTATTTAACCTCATGAAGTTCTTTTCCTCAGAATGGGGATTAACTCTGAAGTACCACTCAATTTCTTATTTAAACAGTCACATTTAGGTCACATTAACCTAAAGAACGCAATGCTCTAACTGCTCCCTGTGGTACATCACCATCTTGTGCTGATGTGCACCACTGCATTCAGAAGAGGCTGTGTGCTGGGAGGGATTCTGTAATACACTGACTCATCTGCCTAGATTTCTGATATGTTAAAACAGTGAAAGTAGCTGTTCTTGGGATTATCAATGTCACTAGTCATGTTTGCTAAAGCAGTGCCTAAAGACCAACCAATTTACTAAGCGCTTGGAAGAGTAGATGGTCCCTGCCCAAAGAGCTTCCAAACTAAACGAACAGAGATGTGACAACAGGGGTGAAATGCAGGAGCCAAAGGGAGGTGTGAAAGCAGCACAGGTAATCTTAGATTCATAGTATTTCTGGTGACTATTCCAGGGAGAACATAAAGACAGGTGAAAGGAAAGAAGAGAGGGATGGAGCAGGAAAGGGAAAGCAAGAGAGATGGGTGAGATGCACACCAGAGGGGACAAACTAGAAGGAAGGAGCTGCTCAGAGCTGGCAGCCAGTGAGCGAAGGCTCTGCTGACCACCTAGTGTCCCTTAGCAAGCATGTCTATGCTATTTAAAATATGCTTAAAACTACAGAGCAGGGCCCTATGAATTACTTGAAATTCACCTTTTTTAAGAGTTGCAAAATGTTTGCTGTCTAGCTTCAGGCAAACAAGCACACTGGACCTTCACACGTAAGTAATGTGCAGCTGAGCTGTCCTTTATGTGAGGTGACTCTTGCAAGGAGCTGACAACAAATCGGAGAAAACCAGTGAAGAATTGTGGCTGCCTGATGGACAGGAGTGGAAGCAGCATTCCCAGCTTAATTCATCCCCTCCCTGTGAGAGGAACAATGGCAGAAGGGGAGCAGAAACAACCACAGTGGGAAACATGGGGAAGAACTGCTACATGAGGAGGGGAAGGCAGGCATCATATACACAAAATCCTTGGTACAACACTGCACTTTTCCAGTGCTGCTAAGTATTTTCCCCTGTCTAACAGATGGGTGCAAGTATGTCCACCAAGGGCACCTGAGGGAGTTACTAGTGCTCCCCTGAGATGGGAAAGGGTGCAGAGAGCCAGCCCGAGTCTAATCTATCTTGCACAGAGGCTTATGTGGGATTTGGGTTGATGCTTTGTAGCAGGATGAGCTCCAACCCAGGCACAACTCTGCCACAGGGGCCACCACTGCGCTGCTTGTGCCAGTGATACCAAGCCAAGGAGACATTCCTGGGAGAACTGGGGTCTCCATGACCTGGCACATTCCCTTGCTAAGAGTCAAAGCCAGGGTCATGGTCTGGGTCTTCTGGGTGGTGTAAAGCTGTGCAAGGAAAAAGCAGCAGTACTGGATTTGCAACTTCTCCCAAGGCTCTGCTGGACAGTCTGTGGGGCTCCAGCCAAAAACCTGACCTAAATAAGCTGTTTAATGTCTTATCTGCAGTGGGAGCAGAGAAAAAACCCTCACTAGCTTAAGTGAAAGATGAGTTTGTGTCAGTTACGTTAGCACAAGAGCCATGCTATGCCTGTGGAAGCCTTACTAAAGCAGCAATCCAAAATGCAATGACTGCTCCTTCCTCCTGCCTCTGCTTTTTCAGGGTCCTTTTGAGTGATTTACCAGAGCTGTTTTGCTCATCTGCTGTTTGCTTTTGTTACTAAAGGAGCAACGCTTGGGGGAAGACAGGGACCAGGAAAACATTAAGCAGATGAGAGAGAAAGGGTCATGAGACTGAAATACAAAAAGCTACAACTTCAAAGTGTGTGGGAGAACGATTTTCTTTCTTTCGGGATGTCACCTCCCCACAGAAAAGCCCACTGGCATTTTGCAGGGATTGCTGCAAAGCCCACTCTGAAACGCCTCAGGGCATTGCTCTAAGGTTGACTTCCAGAAAGCACAGGGCCAGGCTCAGTAGTCAAACAAAAAAACATCATGTTTATCTCTAGGGAATGTTGGCAGCCAAAACATGTTACAAAGGGGAGAGTTTGCAAAATAGTGCTGTTGCCTCTAAACCCCTCATATTTCCTGGACAGAAAAAAACGAAGTGTTGGTTTGGTTGTTGCGGGTTTTCTTCCTTGTGACAAATTCCTTGCAGACCCTGGCACACTCCCCAGCTGCCTGCCAGAGGGCTGTGCTGGCTCAGTGAGAAACATTTCAGGCTCCCCTGTCCCCCAGGGTGTCAGCTCTCAGTGGCCCCTGTCTCCTTTGTGGGGCTGCCCCCTGTGATCTGCTGGGTGCTGGGGAACTGCAGTGGTTACAATGGTACCCTCCTTTTCAGATCTACAGTGTGCTTGGATATAGAATGGTGGCTAGGGCAGTTACCTTTAATAAAAGGCAGATTACCATCTAATGTAAATGGAAGTATGCACTTTGAATAACCAAAATAGTAAAACAACATGATTATTTCTTATAGAAGACAGAGGTAAAGAAATGCATGAGGAACTCCACTTACTGGTGCTAAGAGTTAATCTACTTCCCTGCCCCAGCATTCATCTGATAACTTGTAGATGTTTTCCTGACACCTTGCCAAGGAATCTGCCTGCCCTGGGTTTAGGGTTGCATCAGTCAGGGCTACTGATGGTCCTGGGGGCAGGTTGCTGGCTTTTTCAGTTAGTCTCCTTCTTGGAATCCTCAAGGGAATCTGAACAGATTAAATATCATTCCCTTATTCCTCTCCTTATCCCTGATCTAAAAAATGAGAACAAAATGAACCCCTAATTTCTGAGCTACATGCCATGTGTTCAGGTCTTAGCACTCATACAACTACAGGTGCAGTGTGACATTAAAAGTGGTTGTAGCTCAGAAATAAATGCTTTGGCAGGGCTGTGTCAGATCACTGAGCTGACCTGCCTTTCTGTGTAATGCACAGCACAGCACAAAGTGAGCAGCAGCTCAGCGCCTCTGGCCACAGCCTGTTTTCCCTGTGCTCAAAGTGCTGCCATCACTCTCTGGCCAGTTCATAGCTCCTTATCTCTTTGACTTGGGTGGCATTTCAGTTTAAAATGCCTCCACCTACTCTTGTATTTTATGTGACCAATTTAACATAGTTTCATTACTGATAAGTACGGATACTTGATAAAAGCACCTAACCAGCCTCAGTACCTGCAAATCATTGCTGGCTCCAGGCTGAGGCCAGATAGCCTGATAATAAGGTGCTTTAATCAGCAGATTTGGGGCATCTTCTAGGACTGTTATGGCCTTCATCCTCAGCAATTAGAGCGTTGCTGCGGATGCAAATAACATAAGAGGGCTGAGAGAGGTTCCTGGGAGGACAGCAGCTCCCAAACCAGAAAGTTGGTGACAGATGCCAAACAGGTATTTTCTTTGTCTTTATACAGCCTGCCAGCAATTTTCCAAGTGTTTCTTACTGTGTTTATCTCCATAGCAAAAAGGATCTGATCACACCAGGGCCTCACTTGTTTGAAGAAGGTAATACTCTGAGTGTGAGTTCATCCCCAGCTGGGATGGGCCATGTTGCTGACGCAAAACCTTTGGGTCTGAAGCAAACCTGTTCGCTGCCTCTCACTACTCTGTTCTGAAACACAATGTCCCTTTCTTTCTTCTCACTCTGCAGGGTTGGTCAAAAGGAGGTGTTTTGAGCAGGGTACCTTGAAGATGACAGACTTGCCTTCTCACATAAAATAGGCTCTCTGATTTTGACCCCCCGCCTTTCTTTGCAGTAGCTCCTGGGGGGCTAAGTTTCTCCAGAGAGAGAGAGCTAAAGACTAGATTGTCAGGTAACCTCATGTGGTACATCAGTGACCTAGATTGTGTTTTCCATGTACAAACACAATTAATATACCTCTTTCTTAATCACAGATACCTCACACTGTCTCCAGAGGATACAGTGGTTTATGTCTCTCACTGAAAAATCTGACAGGAAATGCCAAAAAGAAGAAAAAAAAAAAAAAAAAAAATTCCTGGCTGCTGCTTTTAGCACTTGTCTGGCAAACACCATATTTTATTATTTAGCAAAAAGAAAATTCCATGCTCTCACATGTAGAGGAATCTGCTAATAAAAACAAAGGAGCGTAAAGATACCACTGGCTTTGTCTCTCTTTGCAAAGCAAAAGGACATGAAAATCTTCCACAGAGAGCTCTGCTGTCCTTCACAAATGCTTATGAGGCACAGGGCTTTAGGGTTTGGGACAAGCCCCCTTTCCCATTCAGCTTTTCTCTTTTTGCTTTTCTCCCCAAGTTGTATTAGCAGGTTTAATATGAGCTATAACTTCTTCCTGCAAGCCTTATATCACAATGTAGTTAAAGAACATGCCAATAAAGCCACAAGATATGATGAAGGATTTTATGAAGTACAAATGAGATATGCACATGGTGGGATGATAATGGACAGCCAGCAGCAAACTGTTTCACAAGACAGAGTGAGCTGGGAAAGCAGAGCAGGTAGTCCAGAAAAGGAGATAGTTGTAGATCTGTGTAGGAAAGCTCAGAGAAAATACACGAGAGCATCAGGTAGTTGCTATTGGAACAGGTCTGCAGCAAATCATGAAGGGCTGGATGTTTGATGCTGGAGCAAATAAGAGAGGCAATCAAAGCTGTATGCTGTGCTCTTGAGGGTGTCTTAGGTCTGGAGTACTGCCAGTGCTTCCACAACTGGTGCTCGGGAAGCACCAGCAGTCTTTTTCCAAGGAAAAAAAGATTAAAATAGCTGTGTATTTCTGGTCAGAAAATTCATTCCAGTTACACCTCCCTCTCATTCTTTCTGCTCCTTGGAGTTTTTTTTGTAATACCAGTACTGTGTTTGAAAACAGAAAGTTGTTAAATTGGTGGTAGGACTAGTTCCTGCTCCAGCCCCCTCTGCATTGTGCTGATATGTTGTTGTCTTCTGTGCTCAACAGGTACCTCTGTCCCAAATTGCTTTCAGTGCTACTGCACCTCCTCCTCAGATCCTGTATAATCCTGCTCAGCAGATCCTAACATACGCTGGGTTCTGTCCTTCTGCAGCAACTATATCTACATATCCATCCTACCCACTACCTCTTCAGGTACAGTAAAAAATGGCACCCTTCTTACTCCATCAGAAAAGCATAAGCTGCTACTCAGTACAAACTCTGCAGTGATAGATCTTGTCCTTGCCTCATTTCAAACTCTCAGGAGCCATGATGATGATCCACACTAATACACTGTTAGCATGTTCCTGGTGTGGGTTTGGCCCAGACCGTCTAACAGTCTCCCAGCAACACACAGGAAGGGGTCAAAAGATGGAAAAAGCAATGGACTGTTCCCAGTAGACAGTGTGCATACAGACTCTATGGTCACAGGTGATAACAGGAATGCATTTGACAAGAATTTAACCAGCATTTCTTCTGTTTACTATGGCATGTGCTAACAAAACTCAGGCATACTGTGTTCATGGTAAAAGTTCAGCTGTAGGGATGCGATATGTACTGTGCCAGTTGGCTTCACAGCCAGAGAACAGTCCTTGGCATGCCTTACTTATTAACATAAATGGGGCCAGACACTTTTGGAGACCATGGTTTGAAAGGAAAAATAGAACATTTCTTTTTGTTTGCTTTTAGTTAAAAGCTAGACTGTTCCACAGAGTTCAGTTAGCACATAGCCAAGAGCAGAGAGAGAAGGGGATAGAAACAGATGAAAGAAAACAATTAAGTTGAAAAGATGCATGTAAGTAGTCATGAGGATCAATTGTAACTGTTCAGTCCTGTGTTCACTGAGAAACCGAAATGTTTCCAGTATCACATTTACCCCAAATTCTTAATTACATTCCAAAATAAACACAGTTCTTCACCAGATTTCTACTTATTCTAAAAATTGTGTTCAGTTGTTCTTTCTCATCTTCAAAACAATCAGAGGCAGCCACCACCAACCTGTCCCCATACCAGGGGAGGTTAGCAAGAAGCACTGGGCTCCAGAAGGGAATGCATTTAATCCTTTTTGTGGGGTGGGGAGAAGGAGGGAGCAAGTTGCCTTCCTGCATGTATGAGCTCATTACATTGTAGTTTGGAGAGAAATAATTTCTGCATCAGTATACAAGTTAAAAAAAATCAAAATAAACTTACTCAGAGCCAAAAATGGTGAATGTTAGAAGTAGGCCTGATAAGGAACAACTAGAACCTTAACCATCATCTGCTTCCATTACTTGTGAGCTGAGTGCTCCAAGCAGCGCCCATATCCTAGATTCAGGTCTTCACAAGCCCTACTCAGCTGGTCCTAGTCCTCAAGGCAAATACAGACCCTAGGGCTTGAATTCATTTAGCTAAATGCTGTTGTCATGTAGGCAGCTAGTGATACCTGATAATGAGATCAGGTAGTTACCTGGTTTGTGAGTTAATGAAGTAAAGCTGTTAGCAATTAACAACTGGAGTTTGAACCCTTCCCTCAACTAGAGGAAATCTGCAGCCGTAGTTCCTCCTCCTGGGGATACATCCAGCCTCAGATTAGTTTGGCATGCAACACTCCTAGCGCGAGTGCTGCTCTGCTTGCATTTGAGCTCTATTAGCTCAAAGGCTATAAACCTGAGTTCACCTGTGGCTCCCACATTGCACAGATTATTCCAGATCCTCTGCTGAATCCAGTATCTCATTGAATAAACATTTGCTGGAGAGGAAAAGTCTTTTTAAAAGTCACAACCTGACCTGGTGGTAAACACTCCTCCATTCACCTTATGCTTCCTTGTCTACAAGCAGAAATCAGCCAATTTCAGAAAAGAAAGGGTGATAACAAGAATGCATTAGACAATGATTTAACCAGCATATCTTTTGTTCACCATGGCATGTGCTAACAAAATCATTCATCCCTTACTACTGCAGTTCAGTCACTCCTAGTCTTGGTAACAGGCTTGCCAACTGGTCAGGTAAATGATTAGCTGTGCAGGGACTGGTAGTGATGACAGCAGTAGGGTTGTTGTGCCAGTCGTTCCTGCCAGAGAACTTGTTACAGAAGATATTCCAGGCAGACAGATGGAAATGGTGGCTGCAGTTTTAGGCAGTAGGGAAGCAACAACTCCAAAATACATAAATATATTTAAAAAACCCAAACCACCTAAAAATGCAACAACTAGAGCTGATCTAGCTCATGGGTTTATCAGTATATCTGCACTGCCTCCTGGAGAGTTAAAGGGCACAATCAACCTTCCTGTCATGACATCCTCGTTCTCACTCACCAATCACCCTGTAGTATAATGCAGAACAACGTTCTCCTCTCCTGGTCACCTGGAGCCCAATGAAGAAACTGTGCACCATAGCATAGGGTCTGCTGGCCCTGGGCAGCTTTGAGATGCCATTTTCCAAGTGCCAACCCTTATACTGGCTTCTAGATGGTGATTATTAATGTTTACATTTCTTTTTTATCAGCAGGGAACATTTGCCTGGGTTTTCCATTTCCCTGAAAAAAATCCATGGCTACTATTGTTTTGGTTTGTTTTTTTTAAATTCTGGGCACTTTAGGCCTGAACCTGAAGAAAGCTGAGCATAGCTCTTCTGGTGAAGCCCATGGACTGGCATGTGCTGGTATACAAGAGGAAGAGCGAAATCCTAACCCTTTTGAAATCAATGTTAAAACTTGGTTCAAAGCAATGTTTTTATCCAGAATGTTAGTCGCTACGTGCATCCTTTTGTTTTAACAAACTGCTTATTCCTGAGCATAGGCTGCTTCCTGAGCTCTATTTTTTGTGACTCTTTCAGCCAAAGCCCCATTATAGCTGAGACAGCCAAAGTGAAAGACCAACAGGGAGACCCACCTCTAAAATTTTCTCTTACAAGGATTCTGCATTTGGCACAGGAATAAGACCTTGCTTTTGTGCAAGTATTGTAACTGAGATTAATTACATCTGAGATAATTGAAATTTCACAGTGATGCCTGGAGACAAGCAGCTACATGTAGCCCAGTCAAGCCACTCATGTGCAGTGCCTCACCCAGGAAGCCAGAGCATCTTTTCCTGCAGAAATTCCTGTTCTGCTCTAGTGCCTAGCTGTATGTGCAATGTCTATTAAAAATGACTTGGATTACAGATGGAATCTGTGTTTCACTAGACACCATCACTGCTATACTTTAAAACTGAAGAGAGTGTTGTGCTGCAGTGCATGAGAAATTTAATCATGGGGCTTATTATATAACACAGGGCAAATTCTCCACACAGAGCTGCAAATGGGGTTGTAATCCTTTACTGAAGAAGGTATTTTCTTTGTCTTTATACAGCCTGCCAGCAATTTTCCAGGAACATCATCTACTGACATTTCTTTATCAGAAGAAACTCAGCCTCCATCTCAGTCCAGCTCCAGCTATGGTCTTCCCCCCAATGCTCCAGCCCTCTATACACCAACTTATTTGATGTCTGGAGAAAAGCCTCCACCATATGCACCATAGAATAAAGAATTTATTTTAGGTAGCTGGTAGGCTTTTATTTGATTTTTAAGAAACTTCTGGAAACTCTGCTGTACAGGCACTTGACCTCCCAAGGAACCCACCACAGAGTGTGTTATGACCACTCTGCTTTTACCCACATCCCACTGTAAGCAGAGCAGAAACCTGGAAACCTAAGGGCAGGCACATCACAGTGGGGTGACCAGTCACCACCCACTTTGCCTGCAGTCAAATGCAGTGTTGCTTTCTGGCATGAAATGTTTCCTTCTTAGTACACTGCAGAATAAATTTTCTTCAAGAGGAGGAATGAAGATACTCTCTGGATACATGTTCTGCTTTCATAAACCAATATAGAGGGGTTTTAGCCTTTGTTGTCTGAGTGAGTATTCGGGAGCTCTCTGAAGCAATCATTTTGAGTAGGAAGAGACCAGGTTTTTGTTGCTTGTAGTATTTATTTAATAACCCTTTTTGGTGAAAGTGTTGTACTAATAAAGAAGTGTGGCAATTATTTTACAATAAAATTGACTGTGTATATTTATATTGAACCTAAGACTGTGTATATTTGTAAGGGAAGGAAAACAAGAGAGGAAAAAGTACCAAATTGTTTCAAGTTTCAAACAGAAAGAACTTTGGGCCAGTCCATCTGCCTAGTAAAAGGTCATGTCAGTGTGCTAAAGGTGCGATTTCCAGACAGCTATTTTAAGCTGCACTTTAATGTTAGATTTAATTCCTTTCTAGTCAAAATAGGAACCAAACTAACTCTATGTTAAACCTCAGTTATTTATTTTTAAACTGGTCAAGACGTGATCCAGGTGTTTTACGGTGACAGAAACAGAACATATGGACGGTCAGAATTCCTTCTTCTTTTTTTTTATGTTTTCTCCTATTCTGTAGAGAAAAAAACACATTGACAAGGCTAAGCAGCAATACCTGTGACAGTGCCATTGACAGAACAAAGTCTTGTCCTTGCTGTGTGCACTCTGCCCCCTCACTGTATATCACATTAGCTGGGATCCCTCTTAGCACACAGCTGCCATGTTTTGGGGCAGGAGTGGCTACACCAGCAGGAAAATCCATGAGACTGCATGGATGCTGCATCTCTTCACTGCATTTTGCTCCTGCAGAACAGGTGGTTGTGCTGCTTGCTATATAGTTCTTACAGTCTAGACAGCAACAAAGCCATAGAAATTTCTTGAAAGACCGAAGAGCAGAGCAGGGAAAGAAAGGTATTTCTCATTAACTTTATAAGTGTCTGCTTTGTGTTATGAAAACATTGACCCCTATATAAACAAAATCAGCCTACTTAAGAGCTTCTTTTGAGAGGAAGTGACACCATCAGATCAGCTGAAAACAGAACTGAGTGAACATCCTTCTACATAATACTTTCCACCTTTCAGGAAATTTCTGTTAACGTACGTGCTGTACCTCTATGTATAGCAAGCAGATTCAGTACTAATACACATAAGATCAGAGGTTAATTTATATGGACCATAAAAGCCATATTTTGTTCAACTAAGAAGGTTTTTCTGAGATGCACAATTTCAGGCCAGTGATATTAACTAACATAGGGCCAAGGTGCCTTATGCATATCGTTGACAAAACTGAGAGATACAAACCTGGTTGAGAAAAACAGAAGTCAGAAAGGAGACCATTATTTTTCTTTTAAACATCAATTTAACGCATCCAGAATGCTCAGCCCTTGTGCACAGGCATGCTGTGAAGAGCACAGTCACCCTGGCCTTTATGTAATTGGAACTATACAATTTACTTGCCATGAATGCTAACAGGGGAGTCACCTGAGTTCATTTTGGTGTCTCAAAGCCCAGAACATACTTGCTCCCTTTATGCTGAGCACCTGCTAGCCTGCTAACAGAACAGAAAGGAAACCAGTGTTTGCCTTGGGTTGAAGAACAGTGACTGAGAAGGAACAAAGGAATGCTTATCACTTTCTTCTTTTCAATGGTTTATAGAAGCAGCTACCTCTTCTTCCAGCATGGTCTGCTGTAGGGTATTAAAAGCAATCCAGCTTGACACAAAAGAACATCCTTTTTCTGCTATTCAACAGATTTACAAATTCTGGCTTTCCCTTATAAACCACATTTTGGGTCAGCGTATATTTTGGTCTATGCAAATTACCTTCACTTACATGCATACAAATACAAAGTCCTGGAGAAATCTTTGCTCTGAATTTGTTTGATTTAGAAAATGGAGTTACAGTCTTTTCACATAATATTACACCTGAAACTGCAAAGTACCATACTCTACCACAGTATTCACGTTTCCAGGATACGAAATAATTCTGGCCTCGTAAATAGTACCATTAACATAAAGGTCAGACATGTTTGTGTTCATTTATGCCACAGGGTAGGCTTTTTGGGAACTACCACAGAAATTAGACAAAACTATCAGCCACAAGACTATTTTGATAACCTGCTTCCTTTGAAAAGAACAAAGTGAAGCAGGGTGTGTTTTGTTTACTTGCTTTAAAAAATAGGCATCTTCTAAGTTTGTACTGCTCTCTTTAGAGCTACTCCAAGTTAAAAAGATGGAAGATTGTCATGGTGTAACCCCCACCAGCAGCTCAACCTCACACAGCCACTTGCTCACAACCCTCTGGTGGGATGGGGAGAGAACCAGAAAAGTGAGAAAACTCAGGGGTTGAGATAAAGACAGTTTAATAGGGAAATCTGAAGTCGTGCATGTGAGCAAAGCAAAACAAGGAATTCATTCACTATTGCCCATCAGCAGGCAGGGGTTCAGCCATTTCCAGGACAGGGCTCCATCCCATGTGATTACTTGGGAAGACAAACACCATCACCCAGAACATCCCCCTTCCTTCCTCTTTCCCCAGCTGTATATGCTGAGCATGATGCCATGTGGTCTGGAATATCCCTCTGGACAGCTGGGGTCAGCTGTCCCTGCTGTGTCCCCTCCCAACCTCTTGTGCACTCCCAGCCTGCTCACTGGTGCCATGAGAGGCAGAAAAGGCTTCGACTCCATGCAAGCACTGCTCAGCAGAAACTGAAACATCCCTGTGTTACCAATATTGTTTACAAAACATAGCCCCGTACTAGCTACTATGAAGAAAATTAACACTATCCCAGGCAAAACCAGCCCAGGGATATATTTTGGTAAAGGACTAAAATAACCATGGAAAAGTACATTGAAAACAAAACACTGCAGTGTGGAAACGCTATTATCCACAGTATCTTCAGGATTCCCAGCTCTCATTGGAGATGCTACACTAGTGCTGCTTGAGTTCCCCATCATATTACAAGTGATCAAGAGCCATAATGTGGTTTCCCTCACTCAATTAAAAAGAAGCAAAAACATAGTACTACTTCTGGGTTCTCCTAGCCATGCACATTCTGACAGTAAGTTACTACTGTCTAGTGAGCAACTAGCCTTTCAAACTTGCATCTGGTCACACCTGAGTGTAAAGTCTTTTGACATGTCCTTCTGTAAGTGTAAATGAGTCGAAAGTGATAAAGCTCTGATCTTTTCTGCCTTACTGCATTACTGCTGACTGATTTGTGCACAATACAGAGCTATGATGTCATGCTGGCTAATGGCTGGTAGAGTATGTTCCTCTTCTCAGGTTAATAAAACAGATATCCTTCCCAAAAATATGTTTGGAATAGTCTTCCCCCCCCTTCCATCCTCCTCTCCGGGACACATATGTCCAAATTTGGTAACAGATGATGTCGCATGTTTGGATTATTAAGATAATCTGTCATCTCTGTATTTGATGAGGCAGAACATGATGTAGAATGACCAGGAAAAATTTATAAAGGACCTTGTAGAATTAGACCTTTTCTATGTTAACTCTCTGAAGCATGGGATAACCTTATCCACCCAGTATTCGGATTCCCACCACAGGATAGGATCATAGGTTCATAGGATAGTTAGGGTTGGAAAGGACCTTAAGATCATCTAGTTCCAACCCCCTGCCATGGCATATATCCATCTTTCTCAGTTCATTGATCTGATGCAAGACAAGGACCAAACAAAGCAAGATTTAAGGGACTCAAAGCAGAAATCTTACCCCAGCTTCACAAGAATAGCTTAAAATGTGAATGCACTTTATGACTCTACAACCTCTCCTGAGTAAACCCCCACTCATATTCTCACCACACTGCAATCCAGCCTGGCTAACTCTCACGCTCTCAAGCCTCTCTTCTCCCACTAGGTTCACAGTGAATGAGCCAACCTAAAGACTGAGCAGCAAAAATATGTCATCACCAGATAATATTCTCCAATTCTTGACACCTCATCATTTGCTTCAGCAGTTATTGACACAAAAGCCACATTATTAGGTTTTCAACTTATTGAGTCTTTTCTACTAATTGTTTCCTGATGGCCTAACTCTGTTTTCCATTTTCTGTTGACCAAGTGTTTTCTAAAGGTCACAACTGGGCCTTTTATCTGTGGTAGCAGACAGAGACACTAGCAATAAGAACAGCAGCAACCATTTGCTCTCCAGCCCAGAAGATACATAATCATAGAATAGTTAGGGCTGGAAAGGACCTTAAGATCATCTAGTTCCAACCCCCCTGCCATGGGCAGGGAC